>JBBMKE010222442.1:0-14653 GCA_037834125.1 Lippia alba | reverse complement strand
CACTACTATATTTTATATAAAAATAAAAATATTTTATAAGTATACTCAATTTAACATAAAATATTTATAAAAATATGTAATATTAAAAACTCAAATAAGTTTTGTTATTTCAATTTTCTTTCCAAATAGATGATGGTGTCGGAATCGGTTTAGTAACAATCATACACCAAGCATGTTATATTTGTGAATGAGGAAGACCATCATAGGCGTATCTGAGTCTTAGGAACTGGGTTCCCAATAGAGCATGGATTCTACCAGCTAGGGTAACACCCAAGAAGATGAACGAGGTAAAGCTGTGGAAGCTTGAAAATGTGAAGCAATGGGGTATTCCAGTTCAGTGTGCGTTCCTTGTGAGTGAAGAAAGTTTGGGGAAAGTGTGAGTGAATTCCTCTATTTATAGGTTTAGGGTGGGGTATTTGGTAATATTATCCGTGTGATCCCGAAAAAGTGTTGCCCTAGACATGTGGCTCAGCGTGAGGCTTGAGAGCGACATGAGTGCGTCAGACCTACCTTTTAGGCAATTATGCACAGTGTGGTGTCAGCGGCAGTTAAGGGATTATTCCCTCAAATGATAAGGTGTATGCGCGCGAGCTCTAGCTTACTAACGCTCGAGATAGAGCTTCCCTATTCAGAAGGGGAGCATTGTATTGACGAGCGTGCGGAGCTCAAGGGTTGACCACTTCGAGGAGGGGTCCTCTCATAGAGTGGTCACTTTGGAGAAGGTTGCGACGAGGGTCAGGACCTCGTGTGTTAAATGAATTCGAAAGTGAGCCTATATCCCGAAAGAGAGGTAAGGAAGGGGTTGGACTCCTCCGAGCGTTCCGTCCAAGCATTTTCTAGCCCTCAAGAGCTTCCCTTAGGATTATGACACTGGACGGCGGAGATGTGGGCATATTTTGGGTCCATCAACAGAGACCTCCAAATCTTTTTGGAGCCATGAAGCAAAACAAACAGAGAGCAAGACTTTGATTCGATTCGAGGGCGGCGATGACTATGATGGTTTGTTGATTTGGTTTGATTTAGGAGGCAGTCGTGGTGGTGAAGATCTAGTTTGATCTAATTATGGTGTAATGTTAATAAAAATATGTATACATATTACAATAATATAGTTAAAAAAAATAATTCTTTGTTGTCAACCAAAAATAAGTTATGTAGCAAACATGTCACAGTTACGCGGGAGTCAATGCCACGTCATACGCAGTTTTATAAAACTTGGACTGATTTCCGGCGAGTTTCATGTTTTCTGGTGAAAAAATGCATCATTTTGCGTGATTTTGGGAGATATGTGATAGATCTGTCTCTGAAATAGTTAGTATACTAATCCTGCTGAATGGGTGCAGATGGTATATCATTTTTGCAATTTTTTCATGTTAAGTGGTTTTTGACGTGGCATGACATGTATTGCCACATAAGCGAGAATAGTGTCATGTGTTGGGGTTCCGGCGATGATTAGGTTTTCCGGCAAAAAAGTGCATCATTTTGCGCGATTTTGGAAGATATGGAGTATATCTGTCATCGGAATAATTGGTATACCAATCTTGCTAAATGGGCGCAGATGGTATACCATTTTTGTAATTTTCCCTATAAAATTGATCATTTTAGTTAAGCAGCATATTAATTTTCAATGTTTATTTTCAAGTATAATTTTTATGGACCTATAACCTAATGAAATAAACCTTGAGCTATGAATATAACAAAGAAATAATATAATATTTACCCAATCGGCCAATTAAATTAGTATCTATGAATGTCAACTAATTTTTAAGTCTTTTATATGAAATGCATATAACTTGATTTGAATCTTAACAGTTTGATCATACAGTTGTTAAGTATCATTTGATTTATTATTTTTAACAGTTAGAAATATTTAACATTTCAGTAAGTAATTGCCTATTTTTTATTTCCCCCCCCGTCTGTCAAAACATTTAATTGAAAGAATGAGCAGCGAGAGAATAAGTGGACTTACCATTCGGATCTGAAACAGAAGTCCAATTCCCCATGCAAATATTGCCAGCCCACACGAATCACACAACAAAACAAAAAAACAAAAAACAAAAGGAGCATCCGTTAGCTAGCTAGCCTTGTAAATGTTTATTTTATTGTGTATTATAAATTAAGTATTCCTCTAGAATCTGGATCTGGATTTAACAATAAATATGTAAAAAATAAAAAATTGAAAATCCATAAAACAGCATAACTTAAACTTGAGTAATTCTAACCCAGCCTCACACGGCCAAACCGGTGTAATGAGGGGGTGAGTATTTTGCACTTGTTGTATAGTTGGTGGAAAATTTAGGAAAAATGACCAATCAAATAATAAATATAATACAATTATCTTTCTCATTGATTAGGTTCGACAAATGGGTCTGAATTAGAATTTTCCCATAAACTTCACGAAAAAAGAACATTAATTGAGTATTTAGGACAAGCGAAAAAGGGAAGTATGTTTAAAAGGTACGTGATATTTAAAGTTTTAACATTAAAAACGTCGAAAGAACCATAAATGAAAAGGTAAAAAATGTCGTAAAGTTCACCGTTCATCCAATTCTGTTTAGGTTGGAAATGAAAAGCAGTTCGCTGCCACGCCAACAATTTGTTGCTCCATGAATACGGCGGCGCTCCCAGCATCGGTTGCATCGATTTGGCCGACACTCCTTCCGCCACACCACGGCCCACCGGAATCATCTTCTCCGGCCGCGTCATCTCCACCGGAATCACCAATGCCGCCACCACGAGTAAGGCAACTCCCATCAGCCCCGCCGTCAGCAGGAGGGCCACCTTGGAAGGCCGGCGGCGCCGCCCCTGCTGGGCTTCGGCGTCTGATTCCAGCAATGGGGTGTATTGAGATGAGTTGGATGCCATATTTTGCAAGGTTATTTAGCATCACCAAAAAGAAAAGATGTGCCATTTTATAGGAGGAAAATGTTTGTCTGATGGAGACTGGAGAGAGAAAGAGGACAGAGAGTCGAATGAAATACTGTGGGAATCTCGGTTTTAGAAAATTTTCGTCTCATGTCGGGTGTGTTCGTTTCAAGTTCTACCTTTGTGGTCAATTGTATATTGATATTTTTAATTTTTTTTGAGAGAACTTACTAAGAAGGAATTTCTTGGGGTGTTTTTCTTTTCCTAAGAAAAATAATATTAAGTTTTAATTTGCTATATATTGTGAAAATAAGTGAGTATATTAAGTTAGACAAATAAATAGTTTAATGATAAGCCTATTGTGAACTGGTAGGTGATCTAATCTAATTGGAGTGTTTAAAAATAAAAAAAAATCTATTAAGTTGCTCATTTGAAAATATACAATAAATTGTGTGATAAAAGTTGGTTACTATAAAAATTATTATTTAAATTTATTTATTTAAAAACACCCACCTCAAGTGGCTAAGATGTATTTGAACTCGAGTCATTATTTCGGAGAAAAAACCTTCCAACCACTTGTACCAATCCTTTGATAGTCCATTTTCTAATCCGAAATATTGCAACTTTTCCAAACATTTAACAGCTCTCATATGGTTTTTATTATTGGGTGTTTGTAAGTTCTCATGCGCATGTAGAATTTAAAGTATATATCAAAATTGAGAAAAATTATAATAAAT
Organism: Lippia alba; assembly: GCA_037834125.1. Taxonomy (NCBI): domain Eukaryota; kingdom Viridiplantae; phylum Streptophyta; class Magnoliopsida; order Lamiales; family Verbenaceae; genus Lippia; species Lippia alba. Next base: position 11,054 of record JBBMKE010222442.1, on the reverse strand, counting down.
TGAATTGATGAGTGCTTAGTGCTAGAAAAGAAATATGAATATTCTTAAAAAAAGTTGAAAAATACTTCTATATGATTAAAATAACTTTCATTTATTTATCAAAATAACATATATCAAAAGTATGTCATTAGGAGGTTCACGATTACAACTAATGCTTGTTATAAGTTGGTTGATCATCAAAAACTCCAAAAATGAAAAAATAAATTAGAATCATAATTTTAAGTTTATCTTTTGAGTTTCAAATACTCTCAACAACTAAATTGAATTCTTAGAAATTAATTACCTCATCGTTTATATCAAACGTACACTTCTTCAAGAACTTAAGAATACGTCTAAAGAGTGTAATAATTTCATGCATGAACTTGAAATTATAGAACCTCTTAATATTATATAACATTGAGATCCAATTAATACGGTGGTTTGTATGATGACATAAATCAGAAAGCATGTGCAGAGTGCATGCTCACATGGATCGTAGATAACAGGACCGTTTTGTGCCAAGGTTTGCAAATGCTGGTTTTGTCCTGTGGTTATATAAAAAATTCATTTATATATAAAAAATAAATGCTGTGATTTGTCATGTGCATTTTGATCCTGGTCGAGGAATGTAGATCGTGTTTGTAAGAATATTTTACAAGCTTCCACATGCGTTGATGTTAGCAGACCATCAATGGGCGGTGCGTCTCTCTAGTTCTTCTTTCCATGGTGCATTTCTAAATAATACGTCATGCCTCATCTAGTCGATTATTATTTACAACATTTATTTGAAGGAAAAATTACAATTTTGAGAAAACTACCCCTCATTCATGTTTTTGAATAATAATTTTGACGTTTGCAATTTCGGAATGTTAACTAACAAAAATTCTCAATTTGAAAATTCAGTTGCCCCTACATCAATTTTCTACCCAAAGTGATCTCGTAAATCGCATATGTCAACGAAAAATGATGATGTGGCATTTTTTTTAGTTGATGTGTTAGAACCAACATACGAGTTGCCACTAAACCGTCTACGTGGCATATCATACATGGCCAAAGCAATATAAAATATCCATTGTATTTACATGTAATAAAAAAATAATTATGTGTTATTATAATTCATTTAAATATTGACATTGTTTTTCTATTAAATGATTTATAAAAAAGTATATTATTTATTTTGTTACTTATAAAAATCATAGTTATTTCTTATTTCGGTTTTGTTCATCTTCGTCATCCACCCACCACTACCACGGGCACTGCTGCCAGAACTGCTTTGTCGCTGCCTCGCTGGCGCTGCCGGCACTACTACCAGAACCGACTACTACCAGAACCGCCTTGCAACCACTATCAAAAAACACACGCCAGGGAAAAAAAAAAGCACACATGCAGTAGAAATCTAAAGCCACCGCCGTGCACACCAACAGCAGCAGCCGCCGCCGCTATCGCCACAGCACCACAGAAGCGGCACATACACAGATCCACATATCAAACAATATTCACACAAAAATGAACAAATTGCATTTTTAATTTCATATTATAAGGTAATTCTCACTTTTAGTCTTATATTTTTCAAAAGTGAATTTTTTAGTCCCGTAATAATTTTTTTCTTTTTTTTATCATTTTTAGGATTTCCGATTAAAAATAGACGAAAGTCCCCAAAGTTAATGTCTAGGTGGGACCAATTCTATTATATTATATATAATATGCAATGTACGTATATCTTATATATTTCAATTTATAATATGCATTTTATTATAATTATAATGTATACGTGTATTATATATTATATTTTATACACATGCATTAACAATATATATTTTGTTATATTATAGAATATATATATTATTTAATTAATATATGTATTATAATAATATTATATATGTTTATTTTATATTATATATAATATATGTACGAACTATAATATATATATATATATATATATATATATATATATTGTTAATACAGGTGTATAACGTATAATGCATAATATGTATATATTGCGTATCCATTATTGCTGGTGTGATTGTCGTAATTGTGTTGGGCTTAGTAATGTACTCGAATGGGACTTTTAAGATTTTTGATTGCCCCAAATTATTCGTACTTCATTACACTCGCAGGCGCTTTTGCATGTATTCCCTTATGTACCTTTTGATCCATGGTTTTCTTTCTTCTTTGTGATAATAAAGGTGGGGGATCCTGTAACGCCGAACGCGAGGCGCCACATCCCCCGCATCGAGATTCGACCCGCAAATGAAATGGACAATCCATACACGAATCAAATCACGGCGAACGGGGACTCAACGCACTCGCTATGCTAGGCGGGCTAACCCTTAAACCAATCAATAACCAAGTACAACAATAAATCAGAGCAAAGCATAAAAGCGGAAGCATTAACATATATCATGAACATTGAGCTACAAGATCCAAAATTACAATTTACAACTAGTCATGGCCTTCGCAACCTCAAGATACCATAAAAGCGTTCGAGTGTACAATAAACAAAATAATATGCGTGTGTGAGGTACAAAACCAAAGTGCTAGACCTAAATGCAAGACCCACAAGACTTGTATTCTCGCATAACACCTTCCCAACCTGCAAAAAAGACTGAAACAATACCCGGGTTCAATCCAAAAGGGATTGGTGGATATGAAACAGGGCATAATATATAACTATCGCGGTATTGAAACACATACATGCAAGTTATAATCCCAATTAAAGTTTTGGAACAATTTCCCAAGTAGGCAAAGATAAGAAAGCATCAATGGGATTATACCAATCATATTCAATTTTTTCATTAGGTCATTCATGGCCCGGCGAGTGGGCGTGTACAATCTCCAACCTTCTCCTCAGGTGTTTATTAATCGTTCATTCATGCATTTTCATGCAATCATTCTTTTGTGCACATATATTCAAATCCATAACATTCGATCATATACTACTTCTTCCTTCGGGTGATGGACGGGTTTGCAAGACCCAACCATCCATTCATTGTGGCTAGTGGGGTACATGAATCCCCAAAAGCCCGGTTAGCCTTTGCTCGTCAAAACTCCTAACGAGGTCGGTTTCGCCCTAAAGAGTTGGAACTAGTATGAAGGATCACCGTCGGCCCTTGCCTTCCCGAATAGCCACCCACACTAAGTTCCGGGGCCCGTGTACATTCATGCTCTCGCCAAAATATTTGGTGGGATATTCAAGTAACAAGGGCTGTACGTTCGAAATCATTTACTCAATGAAATATTCAATATATACATACATAATTTTGGCTCAAAACTTTGCACATAAGGGATATATCGGGTAATTTTAACTATTAGAAGAGAAACCCACTTACAAAGACAAAAGGGATAGCAAAAGAGCTCAAAGATCGCCCTCGCCTCCGACTGGACCGGTATCTGTGCAAAAGAAGTGAAGTGAAACTCATGAGGACCATATATGATGCACAACAACATCATGCATATGATATGAGATGCATAAAAGATCTATTAAGGTCATAAAGATGCAACAATGTACCATATCAATCATTCATGTTCATCTAAGGTCATATCTTACACATGTCAATCCATTTCAAGCCAATATTCTCAAATATCATTCATAACATATAATTCAATTAATAAACAATAGATAAAAGTCATAGAATTAGGAAAAAATAAGCACTTAGGGCTCACAACCAAAGAATCCATGCATTCATGTGCGTAAAGGAGCAATGAAGACGCACAAATGCATAACTCGCACATATTACGTCACACAAATTCCAAATTCACATACGAACTACATAACATATGTATGAAACATAATTCATATCAAATTCAAGCCATAAGAACTCATATCATAGCAATACATACTTATAAACATGCATAGAACGATTAGGAATCATGCTAGGGGCGGGAAAACCTCAAACGAGCGAAGAGAAACGAGAAAACAAAGCATGAAAAATGGCCAGGGCTACTGCAAAGGATCAACGGCCATTGATTTCCCCCTCAGGATTTCCCACAGTCGTTGATTCAATGCAGTAGGCTTGGATGCTACTGCATCGAATCAACGGCCGTGGATTTTCCTTGAGGAAAATCCAAAGGTCGTTCGAATCTCCCAGATGCGAGAATCATGGCCAAAACAGGGGTTTAAACTCAAATAATCAATCCCACACCTTTGAAACACATAAGGGCATGATCCAACATCAAAATACCAAGAATTCAACTTCAAATCATACAAGGAAACATGCCAAAACAAGAACTAAGGCAAGAGATGGCATATATGATCATATCTCCATATTTTCATCCAAAACTCATTAATGGCAAGTCATGAATGCTTCAACTACTCATCAATATGATTCCATACAATAATTAATGAATGTCATGTGATCATTTTCCACATAAGAAACTCAAGAAACACCAAGGCACAAACATGATCACCAAATTTGGTCCAAAACCCTCATACATGACCAAAAATCCAAAACCTCAGCAAACCTCAACCAAATTATGCATATAAGCACTTAAATTAAAGAGGAAATGATTCCATACAATAATCCATACTCACTTATGAAAGAAGAGAAGAGATCAAGGTGATGGTGCAATGGAGAAGATGATGAATAGTGCCTAATTTCCTTTCCTTCACTTGGTCACATTTTTGCTGCTGCTTTTGGAGGGTTTGGGGGTCAAAATTTAAATGAAATTGGTTAAGGCTGATAGGGGTATTAGTGAGGGGCATTTAGGCTCAAAGCTCATGTAATTTGGTTAAGTATGGAGGGTTTTATGGTCATTTTAGGTGAGGAGTGGTCATTTAGGCGCGAGATGGTTTTCCAGATTGGTTTTGGGTTCCAAACTAGTCTAAAATTAAAATCCGAGCATGAATACACGTTCATAACACATAAATTTACCACATACTCAAATTTCACAAAATTATGAATTAAACTCAAATAGAAATAGCAATCGAACACATTGAACATGCACATTAACGTTCAAGTATTCAAATTCAAATAATTCAAAGTGCATAAAGAATTTAAAATAATTCAAATTAAATAAAAGAAATAAGAAAATAAATATAAATTTAAATACACACATAATATCACATAATTCATACACGTACGGATGAAAAACCGGGACGATACAGCCTTTCCCCTTGAAAAGAATCCGTCCTCGGATTCTCTTGCTCAATCGGAAACAACTCGGTGTGGAACCTTTTCATCTTTTCCTCCGTCTCCCATGTCGCTTCTTCTGTTTTATCACTCCTCCATAAAACTTTGACAAGTGGGATTTGCTGATTTTATAATTCCAGAAATTTCCGGTCGCTTCTGAACGAAGGTAAGGTTCGGCTCAAGTTCTACTTCTTCAACTTCTTCAATTGGTAAAACCTCGGATTCATCCGGTAGTATTTGAGAAGCTTTAATACATGGAAGACATTTTGGATCCTGGTTATTTAAGCGGCAAATCCAAACGATAGGCCGTATCTCCAATCCTCTCCAAAATCTCAAACGGCCCAAGTATCTTGGATTCAACTTTACTCTTTTACCGATCCTTGTAAACCCTTTCCGTGGAGAAACCTTCAAAAAGACTCTATCCCCAACTTCAAATGCAAGATCCTTTCTACGAAGATCAGCATACCTTTTCTGGAGGTCTTGTGCCGCTTTCATCCGTTGTCTGATTATTTGGACCTTATCAATCGCATCTTGTACAGCCTTAGAAGGTTTTTCTTTCTTTTCTCCTCTTTTCACACCTTCCTGCTTGGTCCAATTCCACTCTTTCAAGCCGAAGAACAACGAAGATCTACACTTCCATCCATAGAGAGCTTCATATGGTGTCATTTTAATCGATTCTTGATAACTATTGTTAAGCAAACTCGATTAATAGCAACTGTTCATTCCATGAAGTCTGATAATCCAAGGCGCAAGCTCTCAACATACCTTCCAAATATCTAATTAACCGTTCGACTGACCATCGGTTTGAGGGTGGAATGCCATACTGAATTACAACTTCGACCCCAAATTTTTCTGAAGCTCTCGCCAAAGTCTCGAAGTAAATCTCAGATCCCGATCGGATACTATACTCACCATCACTCCATGAAGTCTAACAACCTCATGACAATACTTCATGGCTAGTTTATTGATCTTATCAGACATCCGAATAGCAAGAAACTTAGCTGACTTGGTCAGACGATCCACGATAACCCAAATTCCATCATAGCCACCCTTCACTCTTGGTAAACCCGAAACGAAATCCATCGCTACCTATTCCCACTTCGACTCTAGAATAGGCAATGACTGAAGAGCCTAGATGGCTTCTGAAGTTCTGCTTTAACAATCTGACAAGTCATGCAATGTTTTATGAAATTGATCACATCCCATTTCAATCCATTCAACCAATAATACTGTTTCAGATCCTTGTACATTTTATTCCCTCCGGGATGTATCGAATAAGTTGGTCGGTGGGCTTCTTCAAGAATAAGCCGTTTTAATTCATCGGGTACAACCACCCTAGTCTTACACCTCAAAAGTCCGATATCATCAAACCCAAACGGACACTCTGTATCCGCTTTAGCTTTCTCTGCCAACTTTTGATCTTTGGGATCGACTCTCTGAGCTTCAAACAATCTTTTCTTAAGAACCGATTGAATGGAAATGTTAAAGACACGAGCCTTTATCTTAATAGGCTCTAACTCTTCTTCAACATCCTTCTCCACTTTCACAGTAGACACGCTAGCCTTCCTACTCAGCGCATCTGCGACCACGTTGGTTTTGCCGGGGTGGTATTTGATCGTATAATCATAATCTTCAAGAAATTCCATCCAAAGCCTTTGCCTCTTGTTTAAATCTTTCTGAGAGAATGAGTACTGGAGGTTCTTGTGATTGGTAAAGATCTCGAACGAAACTCCATACAGATAGTGTCTCCACTTACCCAAAGAAAAAACCACTGCAGCTAATTCGAGATCATGTGTGGGATAATTCTGTTCGTGCTCCTTCAGCTTCCTAGAGGCGTAAGCAGTCACCTTTCCATGTTTCATTAACAACATCCCATGCCTTCCTTTGAGGCATCCATCTAAACTGTATAACCTTCTGTTCCTTCGAGAAGTGCTGACACTGGTGTTGTTGTCAATTTCTCCTTCAACAATTGAAAACTTGCCTCACTCGCCTCATCCCACTCAAACTTGACCTCTTTTTCAGTTAATCGAGTCAATGGGGTAGCAATCTTTAAAAAATCCTTCACGAATCTCTGGTAATAGCCTGCCAGACCCAAGAAACTTCTTACCTCAGAAGCATTTTTCGGACTATGCCACTGTAGAACTGTCTCGATCTTTGAAGGATCAACCTCAAGTCCTTTGCTAGAAATGATGTGGCCTAAGAAAGTCACCCGACGATCCAAAATTCGCATTTACTAAACTTTGCATACAGTTGATGCTCTCTCAAGGTATCCAAAACCAATCTGAGATGTCGAGCATGATCTTCCGGAGTCCTTGAATACACAAGAATATCATTAATGAAAATAACCACAAATTTGTCGAGGTAGGAACAAAAAATCCGATGCATCATATCCATGAAAGCCGTCGGGGCATTAGTTAAACCAAATGGCATAACCACAAACTCGTAATGCCCGTACTGGGTGTTGAATCCCATCTTCGGATTATCTTCTTCCCTGATTTTAAGTTGATAGTACCCTTGCCTCAAGTCCAATTTCGAGTACACCCCTGATCCTTGTAAAATATCGAACAAATCTTCAATATGGGGTAGTGGGTACTTATTCTTGATGGTCATCTTATTCAGTTCCCGGTAATCTATACACATTCTCAATGACCCATCTTTCTTCTTAACAAAAAGAAATGGAGCGCCCCAAAGTGAGGAACTCGGTCGAATATACCCAACCTTCAATAATTCCTCAAGCTGAACCTTAAACTCCTTCAATTCTGCCAGTGCCATTCGGTAAGGTGTCTTAGAGTACGGTTCTGATCCCGAATAAACATCTTTCACAAATTCGATCTCACGAACTGGAGGTAAAGTATTTAGACTTTCTGGAAACACATTCGGGTAATCCTTTATAATGGCGGTATCCTCAAACTTTACTTAATCCTTTGGCTTGTTAAGGATATAGGCAACAAATCCTGCAACATCCTTTCGTAACAAATGATAAGCTTCTGTATAGGACAAGAGTGGAACCACATTCGAACTAACACCCACAATTAATTCTCCACCCAACTTAATCTTCTTAGTGAAGAAATCAACCAAAGCCTGATGCTTATATAACCAACCCATGCCTAAAATCATCCCGTATCTCTTCATAGGCATAACGATGAAGTCCGCCGGATAATCATTTTCTTCCAAGCCCACTGAACAATTCTAAACAACTCTGTGGGTCTCAAGACTACCCCCGAGTGGAGAACTCACCAAGAAATAAGTATTAAAAGAAATATCAGGCAAGCACAGAGAAACAACAAGATCAGAAAAAATAAAAGAATGCGTGGCACTCGGATCGAAAAGTGCATGAATGTTCGTGTTATGAATGCATATAGTACCTTCGAGTACGGTGGTAGGATCCACTTCAGCATCTTGCTCTTCACCCCCAAGGGCGTACGCAGGGGCTTGGATCATTGGCCTCGATGCTCCTCTCGATAGCCCAGAGTCTTGTCAGGACATGCTTCGGCTCTATGGTCGTCTATCCCACAAATAAAGCATAATCCTAATCTCTTCCGGCAATTGTAGTAGTTGTAAGTTGGCTCGCCACAATGTATACACGGTGACTGAGCCAAACGAGCTGCATTTGGAACCTGTGAAGTCGGAGGTGCCCTGCTGCCTGTGGAGTAGGTACCCGTTGCTTCTTAAATGGACGTTTAGTCGGTGGTGCGACTTGAACTATGGGCCTTTTTCCTGAATTTGATCCGGACCCTTATCCCGTGAATACTCTAGAAATCGGATATTTCTTCTTAAACTCCTCTTCTTGTGCTATGGCCCTCTGCACCGTATCGGTGACGGATACGAAGTTTTGCCCTGTTTGGCCATACTGGAGTTCCTGCCTTTAACCCGCTATAAATTTTCTCGACTTCTTCTTCTCGTCACGGGTAATATGAGTGGCATATTTCCCAAGCCTATTGAAGATAACAAGGTATTAAGATACTGTATGGGTCCCTTGCTTTAAATCCATAAATTCCTGCTCCTTTCTATCTCTCACAACCTCGGGAACAAAGCATTCCCGAAACTCCCTTTTAAAGACTTCCCATGTCACAACTTCCTCAACAACTTCCAATTTTTCTCTTGTTCTCTCCCACCAATCAAAGGCCTCCCCATCTAACTGAAAGACAGTAAATTGAACTTTCTCTTGATCAGTGAATTGTCGAACACTGAAAATTCATTCTATTCTTGTTAACCATCCCTCTGAAACTGCATCATCTATAGATTCGGAGAACCCAGGGGGATTGTAACCTAGAAATATCCCATGAGGATCTCTATGGTTGTTTGGAAGTGGTGGTTGCTCAACCGGTTGCTCAGGTGGTGGTGGAGGTACCTGGGCTCTCTTATGTTCTACATAGTTATAAACCTCCTCCATGAAATGCTTCATATTCATTTGAGGTGGTGGTGGCGGAGCTTGTGGGGTATGAGTGCGATCACAACAACGACGTCACTCAGGGGATCTCTCTATGTTTTCTTGGTGGCATTCTGTAAACAAAACACTGAAAATGCGTGCATTTTAGTCCATGCATGAGAATGTAGATAGTTAAAGCAAATTCAATCATTAAAACACATAAGTGATGCATATGCAGCACATTGTCAATTAGTTCCAAAGCCGTGAGACCTAGACTGACCCACACGACACGAGAGCTCGAGTTTTGCAACCCAAAGCTCTGATACCACTTAAGGATGTAATGCCCGAACGCTAGGCGCCACATCTCCCACACCGAGACCCGACCCGCATATGAAATGGACAATCCATACACGAATCAAATCACAGTGAATGGGGACTCAACACACTCGCTATGCTAGGCGGGCTAACCCTTGAACCAAATATTATCCAAGAACTAAAATAAATCAGAGCAAGGCAATAAAAAGCGGAAACATTCATCATATATCATATACAATGAGCTACAAGCTCCAAAAATTTCAAGTTTACATCTAATCATGGCCTTCGTAGCCTCAAGATACCATAAGCGTTCAAATGTACATAAAACAAAATAATATGAGTGTATGATACAAAACCAAAGTGCTAGACCTAAATACAAGACCCACAAGACTTGTATTCCCACCTAGCACCTTTCCAACCTGTACAAAAAGACTGAAACAACACGGGGTTCAATCCAAAAGGGATTGGTGGTTATAAAACAGGACATAATATATAAATATCGCGGTATTGAAACACATTCATGAAAGTTATAATCTCATTCGAAGTTTTAGAACAATTTTCCAAGTGGGCAAGAAAAGAAGACATCATTGGGATCATAACGATCATATTTGATTATTCATTAGGTCATTCATGGCTCAACGAGTGGGCATGTACAATCTCCAACCTTCTCCTCATGTGTTTATTATTAATTCATTCATATATTTTCATGCATTCATTCTTTTGTGCACATATATTCGAATCCATTAACATTCGATTATATACTACTTCTTCCTCCGGGTGATGGACGGGTTTGCAAGACCCGATCATCCATTCATTGTGGCTAGTGGGGTACATGAATCCCCAAAAGCTCGATTAGCCTTTCCTCGTCAAAACTCCTAACGAGGTCGGTTTCACGATAATTGATTGGAACTAGTATGAGGGATCACCGTCGGCCCTTGCCTTCCCGGATAGCCACTCACATTAAGTCCCGGGGCCCGTTTACATTCATGCTCTTACCAAAACATTTGTGGGATGTTCAATTAAAAAGGCTTTAGGTTTGAAATCATTTACTCAATGAAAGAATCGATATATACATATATAATTTTGGCTCAAAACATTGCACATAAGGGATATATCGGGTCATTTTAACTATTAGAAGAGAAATCCACCTTGCACGAGAAAAGGGATAGCAAAGGAGATCAAAGATCGCCCTCGCCTCCGAGTGGACCGGTATCTGTGCAAAAGAAGTGAATTGAAACTCATTAGGACCATATATGACGCAG
>JBBMKE010222332.1:0-14656 GCA_037834125.1 Lippia alba | reverse complement strand
CGATCTTGGTTTCTATTACATCTCATCAAAGAGGTTCATGAAAATCATCCACTCCTCGATGGACTCCCTTGGCGAAACTTGGAAGAGCAAATTTTTCTTCGTGGGCGGTCCTATGGAAATGTTTGGAGTGCCCATGCGATGGGTAACGCATGGAGATGGGCCACTGGTGAGGGATAGATCTCCCGTACCAGCGTTCGAGGGTTGGGCCAGGAGTCTGGCCTTCACCATGAAGAATTGGACAATTTCTTGGAGACTAAGGACTTGCTGCAGAAGGAGGAATCTTTATTCCGTTTTGGGCTCTCGGCTCACCCGAGGATGGTGGAGAATCCCCCTACGGAGACCACAGGAAAAGATGGTTAGATTTCTAGGACTAACTCCTTACTAACCCAGTAACATCGAGCGTTTCTGTGTTATGTTGTATTTCTCTTGTTTCATCTGCATTTCATTTTTCCGTTTCGACCGTTATATTATCTCTCATTTTTGGATGTTTTGATGCAGCAATAGAAGTACTAATGGCAGGAATGGCAGCTTCAAAGATCGTGGCTCTACTGAAGGCTCGCACTCCGAGCGAAGATGCTGCAGGGAGCCCCCAAGTTCCCCTTCCTCCTACAGACCCAACGAGCGAGGCTCAAAAGAGACAAGATGTTCTGCCAGCTACAGGGAGCTCCGAGGGTCAGGATGCCGCCGCTGATCCCTCGAAAAAGAAGAGAAAACTGACCAAAATGACTCTGACAGGTGTCAAAAATGCTCGCGGTGCAGCATCGGGTCCTATCATTAGGGAAGGCGACGACAGACGATCAAGCCCCCAAAGGAAGAATCGGAGAATATTGGACCCGCTGCAAGTATCTGGTAAAAGAAAGAAGGTGATAGTGGGAATCGTCGAGCACGATGACGGCTATACTTCTTCCTCTGAGGAAGAATATTTTTGGCAGTTCGAGCGTCAGGGTGACGCTCGCTACGAGAGGTCTGCGAAGGATGGACTTGTTCTGTTGAAGAGAAGCTTGACCTCCCAATTGATTAGCAACGGGGTGTTAGATCAGGTTTAATTCACTGGAGACCACGTGGCTCTGAATGATTAGCCTATTGAGGAAGTCTTGGCCGACGTGAGCCATACGGTCATTGCGGTAAGGAAATTCCCCTTTTAATATCCTTTACTATTGGAATTACTTGGTTACCCTCGGAATTTTCTGACCAAGTATCCGTTTTTTGTGCAGGAAGTGCTCCCGAGGCTGAAGAACATGGAGCGGAGGGTGAAGGCCTATGCGGAGAGCAAAACCAAATACAAGAAACAACTTAGGATCAACGATCCAGAAGCTCTAAAACAGCAATGCACAGAACTGAAGGCTGAGTGTGGGTCCTTGCAAGTTACACTTAAGGATAGGAACACTCGCCTCGCCACTCTCGAGGAAAAGATGCAAACAATGGGCCATAAACACAAAAAGGATTGGGAGGAATGGACTAAGAAAGAGGATCAGTACAAGAAGGAGGCAGCAGACCGCCAAGCGAAGCTCCAGGAGTTGGCCAAGAAAGTGGCGCAGGTGGAGAACCGAGCGCTAGCCATAGAATTGAGGGCTGGTAAGGAAGCGGTGAAGAAGTTCGTACGCTCGAAGGCGTTTGACTTCCTGGCCAACCTTCATTATTTTGCCACGACCCAAGTATTCTTTTGGAAGGGGATATGCCAGCTGATCAAATTAGGTTTGGCTCTATCCAATGCTTGTGAGCGTCCTGAGCTCAACATGGAGTTAGACGAGAATCTAGAGCAAATTCCAGGGGTCGGTGGTGAAGCTACTGAAGAAGACATGGTGGAGCCTGAGTATGTTGACTTAGTGCATACCATGCAGGCGGAATTCCTGGCCGCAAACAGGCCTCAGGAAGGTCGCATAACACTCGATGACGTGGCTGGTAGAAACTCCTCCCTCGGGGAGCAACCCTTGAACCCAACGCCCTTAGCTATTGCCCCTTCGGAACCAGAAGGCACTCAAGCTGCAAATGCTCAGACTGACTCTGCCAACGCTCCCAATGTCAATACTTCCAACGCTCCTGCCTCTTGATCTTCCTTTACTAATGTTGTCTCAATTTTCTGCACTTTAGTAATTCTCCTGTTCCATGAACTTTTTACTTGCATATTTCTACTGTAGTCTCTGGTCACTCAATGTAACTTCTGTCAATGTTTATTTTTACAACTCTTCCTCGATTGATGAATGAATGACTTTTTGTTTCTGAATGCCTGTTTCTTCCTCCATGATGGATGCACTTGATTACTGATTTCTGTTGGTTTGTATGCTTGAGAATGTATGCCTTAGTGATTTTGATAGAATACCATAATTGATTTGTGAGGGCACGAGGGAGTACCTGTACGAGGATCTAGAAATCTAGATTGTCAAAAAGAGATGCTAAGTACAGAAGACCTTAGGGAGTAGGAATAATTAAAGTGTTTGCATTCATGAATGATCTGAACTTAGAAAATTTTAGGAATTTTGCTAAGTGTTGTAACAAAGAACAATCCATCAAAAGATTTCCAAGTAAAGGTCCATTGAAGGAAAATGACCATCCATCAAAGGATTTCCATATGGTGATCCGTAGAAGGATCACGAGCGTAAGCTAGGATCGATTTCTTAAGCTTGTTTCACTTATGCTTCCGTCTACAAAGTCCACTCATCTCCGAGGGACTAGGGTAGGATAGGGTTATTTCGACGTGGAGTTCGCTCGACATGGAGCCTAGTGTTTTTAACCCTCGTAAGAGAGGTTTTCTTCAGGGATAATGCAAAAGATAATAATAATTAAAGATGCATTAAGTAATTGCATTTCACGTTTTCATTTCACTTAAGAGGAGATACAATTTGCCTGGAGGGAAATAATACAATGCTCATACGTAAAACCTTCTGAGATTGCAAGCATTTCATGGTCGGGGTAAACGCTCGCCTTGCAAAGTCTCCAGTAGTTAGATGTTGTTTGCTCGCACCTGTATGACTTTGAAGGGGCCTTCTCAGTTGGGATCTAATTTTCCCACGTGCTTAGAGACCTCAACTTTCTTGAGAACTAAGTCTCCCAGCTGGAAGGTTCTCTCCTTGACACGCTTATTGTATTGTGAGGCCGCCGCTGCCTTGTACTTGTGAATGCGAGCCCAAACGGTATCACGCTTTTCGTCAATCAAATCTAGTTCTAGCGCTCGATTGCTTTCATTAGCAATGGACTCGAAGTAGGCTACGCGTACGGACTCTTGAGCGTGCTCTGTAGGTAACATTGCCTCAGACCTGTAAGTTAGGGCGTATGGAGTCTCGCCTGTTGCCGCTCGTGGGGTAGTCCGATACGCCCAGAGGGCCATTTGGAGTTCCTCAGCCCATTCCCCCTTCTTACTCTCGAGCATCGTTTTGAGATGCTGGAGTATGATCCTGTTCGTTACTTCAGCTTGATCGTTAGCCTGTGGATGGCCCACAGAAGTGAAGAGTTGCTCAATTCCAAGCTCTGAGCACCAATCCCGGGTATCTGCAGTGATGAACTGCTAACCATTGTCTGAAATGAGCACCCTCGAAATACCGTATCGGCAAATGATGTTTTTCCATATAAAATCTCTAACCATCCGGAAGTTGATTTTCGCGAGCGTTTCTCCCTCGGCCCACTTGGTGAAGTAGTCCACCGCTGTGATAGCAAACTTTCGCTGTCCGACCGCTATGGGAAGGGGTCCAATAATATCAATGCCCCATTGGTCGAAGGGCCATGATACGTCGACGGGGATCATCTGGGCTGCCGGGAGTTGAGGGACGTTTGCATGGAAATGACACTTAGTGCATCTTTTGGAGTGGTTGATGGTATCCTGCAAAATCGAGGGCTAGTAGAATCCATTCTTCAACACCTTCTTGGCTAAGATTCGACCACCAAAGTGATTTCCACAACTGCCACTGTGCACATGTTCTAAGACTTCTTTAGCTTGCGAGGGTCTCAGGCACCTCATAGGGGGACCCTGAAACTAATGTTTGAAGAGGCGTCCTTCGCTGTCCAGGGAGAATCTAGGAGCTTTGTTTCTTATCTTCCTTGCTTCGACTTTATCGCTCGGGAGGGTTCCGTCCCGCAGGAACAAGACAACTGCATCAAGCCAACAAGGCTCAGTCTGGTTAATCATGTTTATTTACTTTGTTGGTTCGCTTTCTTCTATCAGCGGCCCCTTGGATCTGAGAAAAGTGACAGCACGCACGCAGGTTCCGTCGATGGATGATGCAAACATTGAGAGGGCGTCGGCACGCTTGTTCTCCGCTCGCAGAATCTGCAGCAAGTGGAGCTCCTTGAACTCCACTATGATTTTCTTTGCCTTTGCCAAGTAGCGCGCCATGGTGGTTTTACGAGCCTCATAAGTTTCGTCGATCTGACTTGCAATCAACTGGGTTGATCAGTAAGCACTGTGATAGAATGCGCTTGGAAATAAGGTCTCAATCGTTGATAAAAGCGAAGGTAAACTTCTCAACCTCAGCGTACCGCTTCTCTGCACCTTGGAGGGTTTTGCTCAGATAGTACACTGGGAGGTGCTTCCGCTTACGCACGGCGACGAGGACAGCGCTCGTGGCCTCCGAAGAAATTGCGAGATAGATGAACAAGGTGTTCACCTTCCACGGGCTTTGTCAGGAGCGGAGCACATGGGAGGTATTACTTCATGTTTTGAAGGGCTTGCTCACACTCCGGAGCCCACTCAAAATTTCGAGCGTTGCGTAGAATTTTGAAGAACGGAAGGTTTCGATCGGCAGACCGAGAGATGAACCTGTTGAGGGATATTATCTTTTCTACTAGTACCTGGACCTCCCTGACATTCCGAGGGGAGGGTATGTCAAGTATTGCTTTGATCTTTTCAGGGTTGGCTTCAATTCCTCGTTGGCTTACATCATAGCCAAGGAATTTGCCTCATCGGACGCTAAATGTACACTTGGAAGGGTTAAGTTTCATGCCGTACTATCGAAGGACGCTGAACGCTCGCCTGAGGTCGCCCAAATATGAGCTTTGATGCTCGCTCTTCACTATCATGTCGTCAACATAAACCTCCATGGATTTGGTGATCTCAGGTTCGAACATCCTTTTCACGAGGCGTTGGTAAGCCGCTCCAGCGTTCTTGAGGCCAAAGGGCATGACCAAGAAACAGTAAACCCCCACATATACAATAAAAGAAGTTTTGGGGCGATCCTCGGGGGCTATGAATATCTGGTAGTACCCCTGAAATGCGTCCATCATGCTCATAAGCTCGCAACCTGCTGTAGAATTCACTAATTGATCTATGCGGGGCAGAGGATAGGGATCCTTTGGGCAGGCCTTGTTCAAGTCTGTGAAATCGTTGTACATGCGCCACTTGTTTGCACTATTGGGTACGAGAACGATGTTACAAAGCCATTCTGGGTACAAGATTTTCTCGATGTACTGCCCGTCGAGGAGTTTGTTGACCTCCTCCTCAATGACTTGCTTGCGGAATCCATGAATGTCCCTTTTTTTTTGCTTAATGGGTTTGAACGCTGGGTCTATGTTGAGACTATGGACTATGATGCTCGGGTCAATGCCCGTGAGATCTGAAGCTTTCTAGGCAAAGACGTCCAAGTTTTCTCGAAGGAAGTCGATCATCATCACTTGGGCTAGACCTTCGAGGCTTGAGCTAATCTGCGTTGTTTTCTCGGGGTTCCCAAGCTCTAATTTGATGGTGGGAAACTTCTCCGTTGGTTCTATTCTTGCTTTTGGCCTCGGCACCTCGAGCGCCCGTTTCTTGCCTATAAGCTGATTATCTGTCGTTTTCGAGTGGTGATCTTCCTCGCTGTCCGAGGATTCTTCAACGGCCCCCGGGGGTGCATGGATCCCTTGCGCTTAGGACCGTCTTCGTCAAGCTTTGGAAAATCGATGGTCTTTTTCATGGATCCCTGCTGGATGGTTAGCTTGGGCTTGTAGCTGCGAAGTGAAAGGATATAGCACTTCCAAGCTTCCTTCACGTTGCACAGGACTTCTCCGGTTCCCTCGAGCGAAGGGAATTTTATCTTTTGATGATATATTGAGATTACTGCCTTGAAGTCTGCGAGGGATGGTCGCCCGATGATGATGTTGTAAGGCAAGTCAACTTTGACAACTACATACAGAACACTAAGGGTTTTACGCTGTGGGGCACGACCAAAGGAGGTGGCCAAGCGTATTTATCCGCGAGGGACAAGCTCAGAACCCCCAAAGCCAATGAGGGTTGTTCTGAGGGGTTCGAGGGGAAGGTTTGTTAAGTTCATCTTTTGAAAAGTAAAGTAAGGCAAAACGTTAACAGAGATTCTATTATCCACTAAGACCCTCTTTACATCGTGGTTATAAACATCTAAGCTAATCACCATGGGGCAGTCAGAGGCTTCACTGACCCCATGGGGAGTTACAATGTGTTTGAGGTCTTCGTCCGTGAAGCCCACGATGTCGTTCTTCTGCGAGCGTTGGTTGGACTCCACAGTGTAGATGGACTAGACTCTCTGAGACTTCTGATCATAACTGCGTATGAAACGTCGGCGGGAAGCGTTAGAGTCTCCTCTCGAGGCTCCCCCAGTGATCATATGGATGACCGCATAGGCCTGGTTCTCAACCTCTCCAGGTTTCTTCTTTCCGCGGTCGCTCCCCTCGGGCTGACGATGGGGAGGGCTCCTCGAGCGCGGCCGACTTCTCCTTCTGTCCCGAGCCTGCTCATTGCATCGCTCATCGAATCTCTCGAGGGCCCTCACAAACTCCTTGAGGTGCCCCCCAGCAATGAGTCGCTGGATTTCCATCGCGAGCTGACAGCAATCATTAGTGTTATGGCCTTTCTGCTTGTGAAAGGCGCAGTATTGTCCCGAGCATTTCTGAGCCTCGATTTCTCTCATTCTAGGCGGACGTTTGAAGAGCTTTTTGTCCGCCAGAGCGTAAACTTCGGCGATAGGCCTGTTGAGCGGGATACGCTCGTGCTCAGACCTTCACGGTGGGAATCCATTCTTTCTTGAATATTGTGGGCTGCGACGGGGGTCTTTCTTAGCTGGCTCTCCCCTATCTAGGGCCTTTACCATTGGATGGGGGTTTGTCAGGGCTCTCTCACGAGCTTGGTACATGTCCTCGAGGGTAAAGTGGGAGTCCGCGATCTCCCTTAGCGCTAGCATAGTTCTTGGCTTCTGTTTTGTCACCTTCTCCACAAATTGCTTTCTCACATAGTTCCTCATGTGATCGACTGGAAGAGCACATTCCTAATGAACACTGATACGTTGCATATTTAGTAATATGTTTTGCTTATACTGTTGTTTATGCCCCCAAAAACTTGGTCTAATCTTGAAAATTGGTTGATTATTGTTCTTTTAATCTTCATGGCAGATTTTTGTAAATCTAGCAACAACATATGTGTGATGGATTGCAAAGAAGTAGGAATTTGGGCTTCAATAAGGAGAAGATTTGGCCCAAATCTTGCAAAGAAGCCTTAGGAATATAATGGCTAAAGTGCAGGCCCATTAAGTGTTGAGTCCAAGTTTACACAAGCCCAAACCTTATTTCTAGTAAAAGCCCGTAACTCGTAGCTTGGATTATTTAAGAGAATTAAAGCCTTGAGGAGTGGGAGCAACACGTTTTACATTCATGGCCATTTTTTGAGAGTTATTTCCCCAATTAAATACACAACGTGGGAAAACGTTGGGAGAAAATCAATTCAGTGGGGCACTACATAAACCACGCAACAATAGCAGTTGAGGACAAACTTCATACCATACGCCTCACGCACCATACAAGAAGTCACGCAACAGCACTTGGACGGGGGAGGAGAATTCAAGCAAAACTATTCTATGTTTTCTTACTTTTATTTACTGTTTAATTTTGTTATGATTTGCAGTTTTATTTCTAGTTAGGGTTTCCTAAGTGATACATTAGATTTGTGAGATACTTCTTTGAAGTTAATTAATTTGTGTTATTCGTTCTATTCCCGATTTTCATGATAATTATGACTTAATTTGATTATTTGATTAGTGCATGAATCTTGGAATTGTTAACACATATATGGCTAGTTAATTTATTTGGCGGTGTTAGCTAGATAATTAACGGAGTATCAATCAACGCTAGGGCATAAGGCTTGTCTGAATTTGTGTTGTGGAATAATTCGATCTAATTAGGCGAAGTAGGAGTTTCTACTAAGCAGGTTAGGGCTAGTGTTTCTTTAGTTCTTAAGGCAATTAGTCTGATTGAATCTTAGAAGGAGTTTCTGATAGGGTTATCGGTTAATTAGGGGATGACTATTAGGAGTTTCTTTTAGTCATTCTAAAAAGTAAGAAGAAACGAGGGAGCCAGAGGTAGTTGGCAACTGTAGCTAGCCTAACGTTAAAATTAACTAAAAATCGATGATCGTAATCTTATGCATCATTAGGGGAGTCCCGACTAGTCATTATCTATCAAATCTTATTCGAGTTTTAGTCCAAGTTCTTGTTTAGTTATTTTTATTTATTTATTTTAAATTTATTATTAGTTTAGTTTAGTCCAAAATCTCAAACCCCTATTTTAATTGTTTGTTTCGCTTCCTTTGCATATAAAAATTTACAAACTCACCCAATCCTCGTGGATCGACCCCTTTTACCACTATTTACAATTTATTTGTACCCGGTACTGGGGATTTTATTATTGGTGGCCTCGACACCCATCAATTTTTGGCGTCGTTGCCGGGGATTGGTTGTTAATTGATTTTGTTTATTTTTCTTGTGCTTAGGAACCTTCGTACGAGCAACTGGTAAGAATTCAGAACTGTTTGAGCTGGAAACTGACATTGAGTCGGAACAGGAGTTTGCAGTTGCACAGCTGACTGAAGAGAAACCTAACAGTGAACACAGTCAGGATATGCCCCAGAACAGAACACTTTTGGGAGCTTGCCCGACCTACTGAAGCACAACAACCGTTGTGTATAACCTTTCTAGAACTGCAGGAAGGCTTTGAACTGAAGTTGGGACTCATCCACTTATTACCATCCTTCCGAGGGTTAGAGAATGAGGATCCGAACAAGCACCTTAAGGAGTTTCACCTTATGTGCACATCTATGAAGCCACACAACGTGACGGAGGATCAAATCAAGCTAAGGGCTTTTCCCTTTTCATTGCATGATGCAACAAAGGATTGGCTATACTACTTACCTTCGGGTACGGTTACTACGTGGACGGAGATGTCGAGGCAATTCCTTGAAAGATACTTTCCAGCCTCCCGTGCTACCAACATTAGGCGGGAGATTTGTGGCATGAAGCAAAGGGATTCCGGGAGCCTTTATGAGTATTGGGAGAGGTTCAAGAGGGTGCTAGCAAGCTGCCCTCAACATGGAATTTCGGATCAATTAGTCATCCAATAGTTCTACGAAGGCCTTACTCCAATGGAACGTCGAATGATGGATGCTGCAAGTGAGGAGCTATTGTTAGCAAGACACTAGCCGAAGCTAGAGAGCTCATTTTGGCCATGGCTGCAAATTCTCAACAATTTGGAGCTCAGCAAGATATCCCTAGAAGGGTAGGTAAATGCTAATTCACTTGATAAAATTGAGTCTTTGCTAACAACTTTGGTGCAAAAAATGAATGTAAGTCCTACTCCACCGGCAAGGGTGTGTGGCATTTGCACCCCGCTCACTTTACTGATGCATGCCCAACTCTACACGAAAAGATACATCAGAACGTGAATGCCGTTGGATACCAACAGGTGAAGTTTGATCCTTATTCGAACGCCTACAATCCTGGATGGGAGCACCACCCGAAATTCATCTATGCAAACAACCAACTGAACAATCAGAATTTCCATCCTCCGCCTCCACCACAACAAAGACCACAACACCCTCAGGGTTCAGGTACGCCTCTTAGTGAAATTGATCGTATGTTGGCTACTAATACTGAAAAATATCAACAGGACACAACGAACAGGATTCAAAAGATGGAGGATTCTATTAAGTCCTTGGAGACTCATGTGGGACAAATTGCATCATCGGTGAGCAAATTGGAGAACCAAGGCAAGTTGCCATCACAAACTCACGACCCTAGACACAATGTGAGCGCTATCACTTTGCGAAGCGGCAAGGAATTACAGCCTCCAGTGGACAAAATTTCAAACATGGTCAGGTACAGGTTTCTGATGCAGAAACTGAAAAAGAAATAGAGAAGGAGCCTGTCAAATATCACGGTCAGAATTCCAGTCCAGCTGAAACCTATCAAAAGCCCAAACCACTGGTAGTTCCGCCACCATTCCCCCAGAGACTGGCTCAGAACAAGAAAGAAAAAGAAGAAAAGAGCATCTTGGCTCTTTTTGAGAAAGTTGAAATCAACATTCCGCTTCTTGAGGCCATCAACAGGTTCCACACTACGCCAAATTCCTTAAGGAATTATGCACAAACAAGCGTAAGTTGACAGGTAATGAGAAGGTGAGTGTTGGTGAAAATATTTCAGCCGTCTTACAACGAAAATTACCACCTAAGTGTCACGATAAAGGTACGTTTTCCATCCCTTGCAAAATTGGTAATATTGGTATTGGTAAGGTTATGTGTGATTTGGGAGCTTCTATCAATGTGATGCCTTTGTCCATTTACACTTCTTTGGGTCTTTGTCCATTAGCTAGTACTGAGGTTATTATTCAGTTAGTTGATCGATCAATTGTCTATCCTGAAGGTGTTATAGAGGATCTATTGGTAAAAGTTAATGAATTGATTTTTCCAGCTGATTTCATTGTGGTTGATATGAAAAATAATTCTTCATCTGAGTCTTCTGATATTTTGTTGGGTAGACCTTTCCTTAGTACGGCTAAGGCGAAGATCGATGTTCATAGTGGTTCTTTGACGCTGGAATTTGATGGTGACATGGTCAAGTTTAATATGTATGATGCTATGAAACATGTGGATGATATGTCTAGTGTTTATAGTGTTGATATCATTGAGAATTTGACTTGTGAGGATCTTGGTTTAAATAATGATGCTGAGTTGAATTATGCTATTTGTCATGACACATCTATTGATTGGCTTAAGAGATTTTCTGATCGGTTTAAGTCTCATGATGGTAATCTTGATAAGGTTCATACATTAGAAGGCAATGAGTCTAAAAGTTCAAAATTTATGCCTATTGAGTTATCCAGGTCTGAAACTAAACTGTTACCTTCAATTTTGCAGGCTCCAACACTGGAATTCGACAAGCTACCTGAGCTTTTAAAACGCGCACATCTGGGTGACAGGGAGACTCTGTCAGAGATCATAGCTAGCACGCTTGATGGTCTGGAAGAGGGGAAATCGGTTAGAGCACTTCCACAATGCAAAGAGGCAGCTAAATGGACCATCACAAATGTCAAGGGACTGACGCCTTTGGGCAACATGCATGATATTGTGTTGGAACGAGGAGCCAAGTCCCATAGAGCAACCCGACGTAGGCTAGAACCACCTGTAATGGAGACGGTGAAAACGGAGATCCTTAAGCCCCCTGATCGATTGATTGAAAATTCAATTAGTGAAGTGAAGGGGCATGGCTTAAAGCCATTTTATGAGGGTTTCGTTTCGCACACGATCGACGGAATGAACTTAGAGGATCCTCCTCTAGCCACTTGAGTGCGAAACTAAGACACGTCGAGTCCAAGACGTTAAACAAGGGCGCTGCTTGGGAGGCAACCCAAGTTTCATTTTATTTACTTTTGTTTCCTTTCGTTTTATTTAGTTTAGTTTCATTTTCTCTCGTTCGATCATAATTCATTCCTCGTATTTGCAGGTGCATATGGTGGCAATGTTTCCCGGATAAGTGTGGGGGAGGAGGTGACAACACTGATATGTTTGGACTGGGTGAAAACTGAAATAGGGGCTGCTGTGAGGAAGTCTGCCTAAGGTCATGATCAGGATGCCCAAGCCCAATTTGCATAAAAGCGGCCCATTTGAATATTGGCCCAATTAAATTGACCCACGACCAAAACCCTTAGTGGAGCGACCCGTGTTCCGCTCCATCAGCCCACACACTCAACCCGATCCATTAACCCTTCACCATACCCGAACTGCCCCATATCCTAACCCTAACACTTCATCAGCCTCCATTACGTAATCAAACACTTACGCCACTTAATCTCACAACACAGAAATCTCCCAATTTTCTCCCAAAATCAAAAACCTTAAACTCATCTCCACAACCCCATCTCCGATGCGAACCAAGAACCAAGCCCCATCTCCCAATTCGCAATGGGGTAAGAACCAGAAGGTTAGAACGCGATTCAAGATGACCGGACAGATAGGGAAGAAAACCAACTTGAGCAGAACCGGATTTAGGGCTTCCTCAACACACAAGTTGTTACTGTCTGATACGGAAAACTGGATCCCAAGCCAGAATCTAACAGAAATTCACGTACAGGAAAAGACCGCTCTAGCAGACATCACAAACAACCAGAACTATGGCGAATGGAGCGGAGAAAGAGGACCTCGAATTAACCGAGAGGTGGATAGCATGCCCGAACTTGGTGTGGTCTTTCAGTCTAGCCCGCCCGTATTACTGCATAATGCAAATCTGCCCAAACTTCCACCAGATAGATATCCGAACAACGCTAATACCCATGGTGAACCAACAATTGATGGCGAGAATGGATTTCGAACTTCCAGCCAGCTAGACGAGACGACACTATTGGCGAATGCAGGAACTTCTACCGCAGATCATCCGGACGATAGAGAATAGAACTAAATCTAATCTGTTGGTCCCTGAAAACCTTCAACATAATACAATGAAGGTCCTAACATGGAATTGCAATGGACAGGTAATGAGATTTTTAGGCGCACCTTGCGCGAGCTTATCCGTGACATAGCTCTGGATATTGTATTTCTTTTGGAGACTCGGGTGTCTGAGGTCCGAGCGTAAGTGATCTCCCAGAGTTTAGGTTTCAGTAATGTGTGTCGGACTCCTATTCAGGGGCGCGAGGGTGGTATTTGGATGTTGTGGGATGCTAATAATATTCGGGTGGAGTTCTTAGAAGTCACGCACCAACTAATTCATGCTAGAGTTGGTCCGCGGTTAGGGACGGATTGGTGTTGTACAGGAGTTTACAGAAGTCCGATGCCTAGGAAGAGCGAGGAACTTTGGAATGACTTGAGGCGTATCCGGGCTGTCACAACTTCTCCTTGGTTATTGTTAGGCGATTTCAACGACATTAAAGGGCCAAGCGAAAAGAATGAAGGAAACGCGGTCTCGCAGAATCGATGCAACAAGTTCGTTGATGATATCGATAGTTGTGACCTTATTGACATCGAGGCTAAAGGTCCATGGTTTACTTGGACCGGAACAGTGGTGGGGGAACATAAGGTTAGTGAGAGGTTAGATCGAGCTCTCGCCTCTTCGTCTTAGCTTTACTCTTTTCCGGAGAGCCTGACAAGAGTACTTCCCAAGACACACTCCGACCACCACCCAATACTGGTCGATACGGAGGGAGGGACGGTGATACGTAGGTACAAACCTTTCCGGTTTGAATCTGCTTGGCTGGAACACCCGGGATGCCGTAGCATTGTTCAGAAACACTTTGAAGAACCAAATCAGTTGTCAACGGCAGTGGTGGCAGTGAAGGAAGAGCTGATCTCTTGGAATAAAACGTGTTTCGGTAATATATTTCGGAAGAAAAGGCTGCTTACGGCTCGTTTCAATGGCATCCAGAAGATACCATATGCTAGAAGAGGAGAAAAGCTTCTGGTACTGGAACGGGATCTTATTGCAGAATACAACGAAGTCCTTACTCAGGAGGAAATATTATGGTACCAGAAATCCCGTGTAAGTTGGCTGAAACTTGGAGATAGGAATACACATTTTTTCCATAAGTCTACTCTTGCGAGGAGACGAAAAAATCATATTACTACTTTGTTGATAGGTGATCGTTGGAGTACGGATGATGAGGAGTTACGATTGGAGGTAAGGAGTTATTTTGAACGCCTATTTGCCCCAAGCGAACAAGGTAACCGGAATAGGCTGCCATTAAGCCCGCGACAGAGACATATTCTAGCAGTTAAAATGGCCGCCTTACAAGCTCCAATTACGAAAGCTGAAGTGTGGGAAGTGGTGAAATCGATGGCCCCATTCAAGGCTCCGGGACCTGACGGGTTTCAAGCCATCTTCTATCAGTCGTTTTGGGAAGAAGTTGGACAAGCGGTGTTTAAGCACATCGAGAGATATTTCATTATGGGGGATATATCTGAGGAAATGGGAGAAGCGCACGTGTGTTTATTGCCCAAAACTGAGAGTCCTAGCCATGCGGGGAAATTTAGGCCGATCACGTTACTTTGAAAATGATGACAAAGTTAATTGTGAGAAGGCTAAAGACGTTTATTACTGAAATTGTAGGCCCTTTGCAGAGTTCTTTCATTCCGGGAAGGAGCATGCATGACAACATAATCGTGCTTAAAGACATTCACAGCATGTACAATTCGAGGAGCAAGAAAGGAAGCATGATTCTCAAGTTGGACTTAGAGAAAGCATATGACAAGTTGGATTGGCTCTTCCTTAAAGAGACTTTGGACTTCTTTCATTTTCCCGCCTCAATCACCAAACTTATCATGACAAGTGTAACAGGAATCAAACCCCAAATTATGTGGAATGGTTAACCTACAGAACCGATCCAACCTACGTATGGTATCCGCCAAGGCGACCCTCTATCGCCCTATCTATTTTTCCTCTGTATGAAAAAGCTGAATTATATGATTGAA
>JBBMKE010222117.1:0-14658 GCA_037834125.1 Lippia alba | reverse complement strand
GATTGAATGTAATGCTTCCGCTTCTTATGCATTGCTCTGATTTATTGTAGTTTTGGTTTTAATTGGTTCAAGGGTTAGCCCGCCTAGCATAGCGTGTGTGTTGGTCTTCCGTTCGCTTTTATTCAGACTCGGGCTTGGATTTTCCATTTCATGGCCGGGTCTGGGTCTTAGTGCGGGGGATGTGGCGCCCTCCGTTTGGGGTGTTGCAATATATATATATATATATATATATATATATATATATATAACTTATATTATGTTCAAATAAATTTTGAAGTAAACGTATGTGATGGTGTAATAAACTACAAAAAAAGATCAGACACCAAACACTTTAGAATTTGTTTAGGGGAAGACCATCACAGGCTTTGAGCCTCAGGAACTGGGTTTCCTTGTAAGCGTGGGTTCTTCCACCTAGGATAACACCAAAAATATGATGTGAAGATGCAAGAAGATGGAGTTTTTGATAGGAAAGCTTTGATGAAGAAGATGATATTGTGGAAATGCCAGTTCAATGTGAGTTTTTGTGTATGCAAGTATTGCTTGGGAAATATGTGAATGAATCCCCTATTTATAGGTTAAGGGTGAGGGTCATTTAAGTACTTTTGGTTGTGTGGTCCCAAAATAGTACTGCCCTAGACACGTGACAATGTGTGAGGGTATGAGAGTGACGTCCATAATATATCCCTAGGAATAGGTGGTTGTGGATGTCAGAAATGAGTGTACTGCGTGAGTGTGTGTCCGCGGCAGTTACAGGTGAGGACTATCAGAGTGCTAAATCGTTCCCGTATAGGCCGCCGCGCGTTACAAGGCTCGGGGATGAGATTCTCAGGCGGGACCGTTCCGAGCGGTAATACACCGAGCGCCCGGAGCATGATCTGTGATATCCCGAGGGAAACTTCCCCAGTGTAGAAGGGATTCTCCAAGTAGAGGGCATACTGTGGGCTGGCCCGACGAGTGTTAATCAGGTCCAGCAAGTATGTCTCTTTAAGTAATGAGGGTGGAGGAATGAGCCTGGTCTCACTTGCAAGCACATTATTTCGAGTGTCAAAGCTCCGATTTCTCCGGACAGTGCAGATGTACCTTCCGGATCATGAACGCGTACGAAGGGATTTCGATCATGATTTTGGCCCATCAATATGGTCACTGAAACTTAAGTTTTTTCTTTAATAAATGCACCGGAACTTTTACTTAATACTTAATAAAATATTATACAGAATTGTGTATATGTTTTAATTTAACATACTATTTATTAAATACAAATTACGGGTAATTGAATAATTAAATGAATATGTAAACAAATCAAATATTTTATTATCATATTTTTATCTTTTTATAATTTAAATATATATAATCGAATATTAATAATATATTCTTTGAATTCTAATAATATATTTTTCAAACAAATTGGAATGCTGCTCAATATTCAATTTTTCAATACCCATTTACAGCCTTAAAACCTCGTATATTGACAGACAGCTGTTTCTTTGGACAATGGGAAACAAAATCTTTCATATTTTCCTTGAGTCGGGAGCTGGGGACCGATTGGAGAAAATCTAAAACATATTGAGGGGTATTTTTGCAGGGGAAAAATGGAGTGGATATCCTATTTTTCATCATGAAGGTTGGAACTCGTGCAATATTTATCCAGCCATTTGCCAGCTAGTACACAAGGATATGTGTTCGGACACGTAGCATCTAGTTTATGGTTGGAAAAGAAACATGCATCGGATGTGGATTCCGGTGCATGCACCCATCATTTTTATATTGAAAAAAATATTATTTTTTGTTTTTGAATTTTTTTCTATCTTTTATTTAATTGTTTGGAATTAAAAAAATAATGAGTGTATGCATCGGGGTCCACACCCGGTGCATGCAAGAATTTCCCTTTATGGTTTTGATTTTTTCTGAAAGAAATGGTGCTTCGAGGGCATTATCCTCTCAGTTAGAGTTTATTATTAGTTAATAGCACGAATTAATTATTATTATTTCATACATTAACAAATAATTATGATGTCTCATAGAAGAATTTATTTTTTGAGAAAATAAAAATATATAAATGATAACATGCAAAATAAGAATTTTAACCACTAAGCCCTCGTTTGCTTCTCCTCTAACAAGGCGTCGGAGATTTTCATTTGCCATTTTTGCTCATTTACTTTCTACATGCAGTCTATGGTTGCCGTACGAGTCGTTCTCGCCCCTCCAGCATACACAAAATTTTTGTGCATCTAAAAAATCATGGCTTTTCCGATGAGGCGAAGTTATCTTTCAATGCAATATTTTGTGTTAATTAAAGTGGATTACCATTGGATTTTGGGTCCCCCCCCTTTTTTTTTTTTTTTTTTTTTTTCGCTGCGCAAAGAAAATCCTAATTTCCAATTTTTTTCCTTTTTTTTTCCCACATAATCCAATCTTTAATTAGGATGTTCACGTGAAAATTGAGAAGGGACTGAAGTAGGGTGTGATAATTTAATATAGTTGCTAATTTAGGCGATTCAATAGTCAATTGAAGGTTTAATTCGGCGGTGGAGAATAGTTATTGTTTCACCTGTGGATTGACTCAAATCTACATTTTCATTTTTTCAGATTTATTTCGTCGATATCTATCCAAATCTGTTGTCACTTTTCTGCATCTTTTCAGATTCGCCGTCATTTATACAACGGGATTTGCTCCGCCATCGCTGATGTTCTGCGTCGTCGTTTTTTTTTGTTATGTTTTATTTCGTTTCTTCCACATGAAAGCTTTATCTTTTCAGTATGAAAGTTTTTGTTGGAAAAACGAGTAGGAAAACGCAGCGGAAAATTAAAATTTTCCAATAAAGCAAGATCATGACTCGCAAATCTTATCCCCAAATTCATAAGGTTCAAGAACTTACTGTTAGTGAGTTCTTTTTTGAAACGTTCAAGCCGCCCAAGAACATCCTTCACGTGGCTTGATCCCCAATCTAGGTACCTTCAAATCTTTAAAGACTCCAAATGCGAAGCCCTCTAGAGAAAAGTCCACCAACCGCGACCACGATCCAAACAGAGAGGTTACTAGTGTTGTATTTGGTGTTTAAGCTTCCTAGGGTTAGTGTATAATATTTCGGAGAAGGAGAGATTTTTTATCAACCATTAGGGGAGCTCGAGCTCCCCTATTTATACCGAAAATCCTTCTCCTATGGGAAAAGGATTTTGCCCCTTCTTTTAGCTTATTCTTGCTTAACAAGAAAGTTATCCTACCTTGACCAAAACTCTTAGGCCGCGTTTAGATTTGTGAACATGATTTAAGAGGTAATGATTTAGTGGGTTAGATTAGTTCCACTGTAAGTTCTTTTTCTTTGTTTACAATGAATATAAGTTGGCCAATTTAACAACTTTGTTGTTTACTTTCGATACTAGACAACGTATGTTTGTATGCTAATTACTTTTTTGCCCCTTAATTAGATCTTATAATGGATCCATTCAGCCACTCTCAGACACAACAAATGTGAATGTTCGTTAAAGAGGTCTTCTTCCATCGCTGGTTAGGGTTCCATTTCTTGCGGCGATCATCTCTCCCATTGCTTATTAAGGTTTGTTATCATCATCGTTGGCTGATTAATTCTTCTCCTTCATTAATTTTAGCATATGAGCTTATTAGATTTTGGGTACAGATGGTATGTCAATTTAAGATCCCCTGTAATTGCAATAATGGGTTAATGTTCTTTCGTTGTGCAGGGAGAAATGCAAAGTTTCCTGGAAGATACTATTATATCTGCCCTCACAACACTAAACACCGATTAGGGTTCGTGTGGGCTGATTCTATTTGGGATGACAAATATCAAGAGCTACGTCAATACCTTAGGCCTGATAATGAGGTCTTCAATAGCATTCCCCCGTTTGATGTTGAATCATCTTGCAGCCAAAGAAATCATGTCTCCAAAAAGTGCGATACAACTGATGTAGGTGAATGTAGTGAGGTTTCGATGTCGGCTACCGGTAACGATTTCTCACTTTCAAATTCTATTGCTAATGATTTGGTTTTGAATCCTCGTGTTCTTCTTGGTTATTATTTGCTAGTTTGCTTGGTCTTTGCTTGCCGGTATTGTTGTTGGTTGTGCTTATGGTATTGATGAAGTAGAGTCTCAAGTGCGTGTTTGTGTTGGACTACTTATATATTATGGAAATGGTCTATCTATTAGTCTTTGTTGGACCAATGTAGTTGGAGATTATTTTGAATTACCATGTAATAAAAGTGCTAGGATTAATATAAACGAAGGGCAATATGTAGTACAACGATGTGTGCAGGAGCACAATTTTCGAAATAAAAAAAAGCAAAAAAAGCAACGTGTGCGAATGTGCACTTCTGGGAATTGTAGTAAAACAAGGCGAACATATTAAAACTCAAATGATTCGTTCATAGTGGAACAAGATCCTTTGGAGTTGTTTTTTGAGTTTTTGCTATGACTCGCTTGACCAAACCTAAATCTCTGTGGTGGTTTAGGTATAAGGATCCCTGAAAATTCTGTTCCTGGGAGTCGATCTTGGCCTTGGAAAGTTTGTTCGGTAGACTGAGTCACCGCTTCTTTTTTTTTAAGCAATACTAAAGACACATTTGACTAAAATTATTATTGTTATCTAACCAATGTAATGAAATGTATGTAGTACCTGGGTCTAGCAGTAGTTGGTGGAACCACATTGCTCGTCTTCGCCCATATAAACTTGTACCATATCATTTTCCTTAAAAACAAGTAATATCCATTAGTGTATATGTAATATTAATTAACAAATACAACACTCATTACTACTTGTTTACCTGACACATTTCTTTCCAAACGGATTTGGATGCTTGTACTGAATTGTTGCGTGTATTATGCACGTTTCAACTTCATTTTAATTATTTTTGTGATCCGATTGAGTTGATACTTGACCTATATGCTATCTTATGAACTCTTATGCATCCATGAACTTTAATACCCCGTTTTATGCATGATTTAGTGAATTATATGATATTATGATATGTGCTTAATTGTTCACTTCATTTCATGATTTCATAACATTCATCTCTACATGCCGTGCATCTCGATTGGTTCATATAGAGTCTAAGTCTGGTTTTGTCTGTCTTGTTTCCAGAGTTTAAGGACCAGGGCGAATCTAAGGTATAGAGTGTTTGGCGCTTCACACGCTCGGACTCTACTTGGTTCGAGGTGAGGTTTTGTATAGTGGGACCTATGGCCTTTATATGCTGTTTTCAACCCCTTGCTTGCGAGTATACTATATTATACGTTACTACATGTCTTGATATGATATGTTTATGATCTTGTGAACCACTTTTGGTTTTTGGGAAAATTATTATGGAAGGTATATTTACTCCTTCTTTTGGAAACTCTCCTTTCCTGTCCTGATTACTTTCGAGATAAGTCCATGAAATATTGGCATTCTGTCCTGTCCTGTCCTGTTTTCTGATTTGGGATCCTGGAGCAGGTTAGAGGGGAAACCGGTACGACAAGGATCGTCGGACCAGCCTCTACACTTAGCTGCATTTGAGATACGTTCACGCAACCCGTGCTGTAGGGAAGGTGACTTATCTTGAGCCTTCGGCCAAAGGGCCGGGGAGGACTCTTGTGGGATCGCTTCCCCCTGAGGTATGTCCTGTCCTGGATGCATTGAGCAGGCCAGCTCTCTCTATCACCCGGTGTAGGTTGGATTGTAGTTTGATTTATGATTCTGTCCTGTCCTGTTATGGTGGTGATGGCATATGGCTCGTACTCGCTGAGCATTCTGTCTCGTCCTGATTGGTACTTGTGAAATGGGATAGGTGTTTCTAAAAGGTTTGCGAACTTATATCTATTTTAGGTATTTTTAACTGTTTTAGTATGCAAAACCCTAGCCCCGATTCATGAGTCCACTCTCTGTTACGTGCTTTGCTCTTATATATATATTAGTGGGTGTGCGTTAGCCCCCTCGCTCAGTCAGTTGACTGACCCCCCTCCGTTGTTTAATCTTTTCAGCTGCAGGTCTTGTGGTGCTAGGCGGATGTGAGTCAGCATTTCGTCCTTTCGAGTCTGTCGCATTACTTCTTTTCATTATGGATTACTGTATTACTCTCTGCACTTAGATATTGTTATTTACTTTATGTTGAGCCCTGTGCGGCGTAGATGGTTGGCCCTGTGTGGCATAGGATGTTTGATTTGGCCCTGTGAGGCATACTTGGATATTTTTCTGCTGATGGTTTTTATGATATGCTTCCGCACTCTGATCCCTGTTATGTATGTTTACTTGCTTCCGCGCCTTGTTTAGATCCGCCTAGCTAGTGTGTGACTTGTCTCCATTCGCTGTTTGTTTGGATTCAGCCTTAGACGACCATTCCTTGTCTGAGTCTAGACTTCAGTACGGGGGTTGTGGCACTCTCGTTTAGGGTGTTACAAAAGCCAACCCACATGAGGCCTCTCCGGCCCTATAAGCTGAAGGCTCAAGATACAACACCTTCCCTATAGCATGGGTCACGTGAAGATATCTCAAATTGAACCAGTACGAGGGTTTATCCGACGGCCCTTGCCGTACCAGACTCTACACATACAAGTTCCCGGATCCACAAGACAAGACAATCATATGCCAATATTTCATGGCCAATTCTCGCTACAGTAACCAAGACAAGACAATTTCTCCAAAACGGTTTACATACACCATTCGTACATAGTTTTTCAAAACCAAAGGGGGTTCACAAGATCATATTCATATCATATCCAACACATACATACATAAATAATAGGTATACTCGCATGCGGGGATAGAAATCGGCATATACAAATCATAGGACAATAACTATATAAAGACCTAAACCTCACCTCGTGCAAAGTAAAGCCTGATAGTGTATAGGGCCAAACACCCAAACCTTGGGCTCACCCGGCTCAACAAACTTTGTAACAAGACAGAAAAAAGCCCAGACTTAGACTCTATATAAACCAAACAAGACGCACAACATGAAAAGTATGAATGAGATAAAGTATGAGAATGGAAAGTACAAATAGGTCACATTGCATATTTTCACATAATTCACCCAAACATGCCAATAATTAAATAATAAGGTTTAGAGATGCAATAAGAATCATATTGAAACATATAAGTCATAAAGAAACTCAAAAGGATAGAACACGTACATGAAAACAAAGTGTAAAAGTATATAGGAGCTCTGGAACGACCATTCCCTTGCATAGAAGGCATGGGAACGGTCCTTCCCAGAAGTACCCTGAGCGAAGATGGGAACGACTGTTCTCAGCTCAAGGCTGAGATGGGAATGGTCGTTCCCAATCTTGGTGTTGATGTTAGCCTGGGTGGGACGGTCGTTTCAACCACAAGGCCAAAACAGAAACTGTCGTTCCGGCCCCAAAACTGGAACTGTACAGTTTCAAACATGAAGCTCTAGGGAAGAAGATGGCCATGGCCTTCCAAGGCCGATTTCACCACAAAAATTCAAGTAAAATACCACCATAATTACATATATAATTACATACCTCATGCTTAGCACATAGACATCAATTAAATCAAGTTCTAGAAGGATTTTGCCCCAAAACTCCTAAACGCATTTTCATGAAATTCAAACTATAAACATGGAGATATGCAATCCGAACTCTCTGATTCGAATTCTCAGAAATCAAGAGCACATAAGAAGCAATTAGAACATCAAAGCATGCTTAAAGACTCACCAATTAGATCAAATTCTCAAGTTAGGTCAAAAACCCCCAAATCACATGATTTCCCAAATCAAGTTCAAACCACCAAATTCATGCTCAAATTCAAGAATAGAATCGATAAAAAACCACAAGACATAACTTAGATCAAGAAAGGAAGAAGAATTGAGAGATATGAGCTCTTTAAGAAGAAATTGGTCTCTAGCCTTGATCTCCTCTTGAAGCTTCCTCTTATCTCTCTCTTGTAAAGTTAGGTGGGGTTTGAAATGAAATGAAAAAGGGGATCTAGATATATATGGTAGGTAGCCTTTTCGGATTTAGGTCAAAGTTGGGGGAAACGGTCTAAAGTTTCCCGAGTTAAGTGAACCAGAATAAAAAGGCTTTAGTGATATCAAAAAGGTATGAAATGAATTCCAATGGGCCCGAATTTATGAAACGAACCCAATGGTGGTGTCGGAATTCAGATTCGAATTTTCTAGCTCAAATCGGTCCAAACACCCCAAAACTAACCTAACTTAAATTAGGCCCACATCATAAATAGGCCCAAGTCTTATTTCATATTCGAATTACGATTAGATTGATTTCCCAAGTTTTCATGTAAGAATTCATATTTTACGCTTTTCCTTTAACCGAATTAGTCACGTAGTCAAATAAGTTGAATTAAATACATAGTTGCATAAATTAAACTCTCTCGTGATGCATACCTGGGCGATGTATCGAACGGAGCGTCACAACCTCCCCCTAGGGAGAACCTGGTCCCCAGGCTCGCTGCTCGGCTGAAAATAAACCCGGATACAACCTCCTCATCTTCTCTTTGGTCTCCCAAGTCGATTTCTCCGATTTAGGATCTCTCCACAACACTCTGACCAAAGGAATCGGCTTGTTTCTCAACACTTTCAACTTGCGATCCTAAATCTTAACTGGATGTTTTACGATCGTCAAATCGGACTCAAGATGAACCTCTTCAACTGGTAGAACAGAAGACTCATCAGGGTAGAACTTTCAAAGATGCGAAATGTGGAACACGTTTTGAATCCCAGTCAAACTCGGCGGTAGGTCCAATCTATACTCCACCTCTCCAATCCTCTTAATGATCTCAAACGGACCAAGATACCGCGGACATAACTTTCCACCTCCACCAATACGAGAAAAGCCCTTCCTCGGAGATGCCTTCAAGAAGACACGATCTCCAACCTCAAACTCAAGGGGTCTTCTCCTCTTATCCGCATATCTCTTCTATCAATCCTGAGCAGCTTTCATTCTTTGTTGAATTAACTTAACTTTTTCAACGGACTTCCCAATCCTAGCCGAAACCTTAGCTCTTGTGAGCTTACCCTCTTTGGTCCATTGCTAATACTCAATATCCAAAAATAATGGCGAACGACACTACCTCTCATACAATGCCTCGAAAGGAGCCACACCTATCGACGTTTGATAATTATTGTTGTAGGCGAACTCAATCAAGGGCAAATGCTTGTCCCACTTATCCTTAAAATCCAACGCACACGCCCTCAACATGTCCTCGAGATACTTAATCAGCCTCTCTGATTGTTCGTCAGTCTGAGGATGTGATGCGGTGCTAAATTTGAGTCTCGTTCCCAAGCATTTCTGAAGGTCCTGCCAGAAGCTAGCCGTAAATCGAGGATCTTTATCCGAAATGAAGCTAGCGGGAACTCCATGCAACCTTACTATCTCGTTATAATATAAATCAGCCAATTTTGGAACCTTATCCGTAATCCAAACCTTAAGGAAGTGAGCTGACTTAGTAAAACGATCCACTATCATCTAAATCCCATCAAACCTTCTCCTAGTCTTAGACAGGCCAGGCCCAAAGTCCATCGTCACCGGCTCCCACTTCCACTTTGGAATCAGAAGTGGTTGGAGAGTACCATCTGGTTTTTGATGTTCTGCTTTAACCATCTGGCAAGTCAGACATCGCTTCACAAAGAAGGAGACATCTCTCTTCATGCCACTCCACCAATAAAGCTCTCTCAAATCCCGGTACATCTTCGTACCCCCAGGATGAATAGAATAACTGAAGCGGTGTGCCCCCTCAATTATTACCCTCTTGAGCTGGTCAGGCACACACACCCTCACTTTAAAACGAAAAAGACTGAAGTCGTCGAACCCGAACTTAGTCTCTAGATCCTCCCTCGAACGAGCAATCAACCTCTAAATCTCAGCATCCGTAGAATGAGCCTCTAACAAACTCTGCTTCAAATCAGGCTGCACCGAAATATTGGCTAACTTAGCCATCGAAACCGCAACAGTCGAACTCTGCCCAGACAACTCCACCACTAAAATTGAAATGTGAGACTTCCTGCTTAAAGCATCGGCAACTACGTTTGCCTTACCCGGATAATACTGAATCATGCAATTGTAGTCCTCTAAGAACTCCATCAAACTTCTCTGTCTCGGATTAAGGTCTTTCTGCGTGAACAAGTACTTAAGACTATCGTGATTCGAGAATACCTTCAAAGTAGCACTATAGAGGTAGTGGCGCCACTTAGACAACGCGAAGACTACTGCCACAAGCTCAAGATCATGCGTAGGGTTTAC
This sequence comes from Lippia alba, assembly GCA_037834125.1. NCBI lineage: Eukaryota > Viridiplantae > Streptophyta > Magnoliopsida > Lamiales > Verbenaceae > Lippia > Lippia alba. The sequence goes on along the minus strand of JBBMKE010222117.1, from coordinate 4,447 downwards.
TCATGCTTTGTTGATGCTTGTCGTAGCCTCACGGCCCCTCTCTTTTTTTTTGTATTTGCGTGAATCATCTCATCTTGTAAGCCTAGGTTCCTTCCTTGCTTTCCTGCGTGCGTGTGTCAATTTTGGATTTCATGGGGGTCCCTATTGACCTTGTCGTTGTCCCTATTTTCTGTTAGTTTTCCATTAACTAGGTGGCAGTTTAGGCGCCAGGTTTTCGGTGGTAATGGGAATCACCATGGCCTCTACCGGTACCTCAGTCCCTAGGCGATCCGCTTCCAACCATAGGGGAGCACCTTTGGGGGGTTCCTCCAGCAATTACCAATCATTCTCCCACCAGCATACACTTTACAATCAGGCTGATGGGGAAAACCCTTCCGCTTCCCAGAGTTCAGCAAGCGCCCTCAATCAGGTGGGAGATATGGGCAGTCATGCCTCATCCGCAGCCCAGCACACTTCTGGAGGTGATAGTGACTATGCTGCCAGTGTTGCTGGTTCTGCTAATCACGGTGATGCTGCCGAGTTCTTCGAACTTCCACTATCAAATGAAGATTTTTTCTATGTCATAACGGGCTATGCTGGCCATGACAACTAAAGCTTCATTATGAGGTGGGTATAGTCCGACTATGTCTGTAGGACCAAATTGTACAGTTGGAAGGTCCCTATCTCCTTCCAGCTTCATGACATCAGCCCCCACCAGCTCCGTGATGGTTGCATCTCTAGCATGGGCCCTTCGGGCTCTATGGAAGTCACCATCAGTTAGCCCCCCAGAGATCATTTTTATCACACCTCTGCTTGCTTGGTTTCCCACTTGGTTAGAATTCTCAGGTTGCCCGAGCTGTATCTTAGGGACTCGTGGTACAATACCATCCCTTTTGGGTGCGTTCCACCGGGAAGGTTCTTTCGCAGGAAATTCCAACCAGGGCTGACCCCTTCTTGCGAGTCTCTTCCAGGTGGAGTCTCTTCCCTGCATTCCTCGCCCGGTCTCTGCATATCAATTCTTGCAGGTATCCCTCTCGAATCAATCTCTCGATTTCATCCTTGAGATGCCAGCAATCATCTGTGTCGTGACTATAGTCATTATGAAATCGACAGAACCGATCCGATGGTGCTTTCCGGGGGCCATTTTCTGACCTCCTGGGCCAATTGACCAGTCCTGTATTCTGGATCTGCATTAAGGTCTGCGCAGGCGTAGTTCGCAGGAGCGTGTATTGTTTGAATCGTGGTCCGAGTGTGACAGGCCTTTCTCGGATTTCAATGCCTCTAGCCCCGTTTGAATGGCCCAGGGGCACGATTATCCTCCTTTCGATCCCTTCTTCTATCATGAGCTTTTAGGTATTTGTTCATTTCTGCTTCCTCTGCATTTACTTCCTTTTTGGCCCGTGCCAGAAGTTCATCTTAACTTCGTGCCGGATCCCTTGGTAATGACTTGTGGAACTCGCCCCACCTGAGTCCTTCTTCAAACGCACTAGCTTTAACCTCCAGATTAACCGTTGGCATATCTAGGCAGGTTGTCGTGAATCTCGCAATGTAGCTTCTCAAAGGTTCGTTATCTCATTGCTTGATGGCAAATAGTGTATTATTTCTTTTTGGGTGTTGTTTACGGCTAGCAAATTGATGAAGGAACAGAGCTAAAAACCTATCGAACGAATGTATGGATCCAGGAGGCAGTTGTCTTTCCCATTCTTGTGTGGTGTGTACGAGTGTGGTCAGGAACACCCTACATTTTACTCCATCCGAATACCTATACAATATGGCTAAGTTTTCGAAATGGGTGAGATGGTGTTGGGGGTTCGTAGTCCCATCGTATTTTGGCAAGCCAATCGTGTTGCAACCTGTGGGGAGGTCGTCGGCCATCACCCCAGGGCCGAACGGGTTTTTCCTTTTTACCGTTCTTTGTGACCCTATGCGAACCTGCTCCTCTAATTCTAGCAGGATCTGTTGTAACAACGTGGTCATGTTGGCGAGTTGTTCCACCAAGTTACGGCCCTAGCGTCTTGTCCTGCAGTCAGTTAAGGTATCATTTCCTGGTTCATCTAACGTCCTGCATTCCTTCTCGTTTCGACATGTGTTCCCCCTCTCAAAACCGTATCAGAGCCGATGTCGACAGGCTGTAGGGACGTCAGTCCTACTTGGTTGAAAGGTACTTGGCCAGCGCGACTCCCGCCCCCAGGGCCCAGATGAATGGTTGCATGTTGCTAAATACCTAAACTATTTTTGTTTCCTCCTTGAGGGGTCTGCACTGTGCCAGGCGAGTCTGATTGACATTCATGCTGTTTAATTCTTCTTGTAAGCCGGTTCTTAACGGTAATGGGGGTAAGTCACTTATCAGCGCCTCCTTCATCGTTTTGGGTGTAATTGCACGGATCACTTCCTGTATTGCTTCATCTATCTATGAAGGCGAAGATGAATTTCCCAGGGCTCCTCAGACAGCCTTAAGGGCGGAGCTCTGCATAAAGTTGGCTGCTCTTCGATTAACATCTTCCCATGTTAAGCGCGGGAAGGATCCAGCCGGCTTCTCCCTCCTGTTTATATTATCGGGGTATGTGCTAGTTTCCCGAAAAAAGAGCCATCTCCATCCCTTCTTAGAGTGGTGGAAGGGGTTGAGTTTCGTCCTCGTACTGGTGGTATTTCCCTTGAGCGTTCCATATCCTTAGATCCCCTATAGGAGTGATGAGACTGACTCGTATGCGTCTCTCCACCCCCTTTCTCCGCATTGTCAATGCTTGCAGTACCATCCTTCCCTTGTTCAATCATGGCTCAGCCCTGTTCGTCCCGGCTGTTTGAGCTTCTGGTGTTCAAGAATTCCTGTATCTCCTGGTGAGTCATTGTGCCTGCAGCTACGAGATCTTGTGCGTTTTGGGCGTTCAACATCCCTACTATTAGGAGATGCTTCACGTCCTGAGTGGTTAACTTCCCTACAGCCACTAGGTCATGCACGTCCTGGCTAGTTAACGTTCCCTTGGCCATACGTTCTTGGATTTCCTGCTGCTCAACGTTCCAGCTGCAGCGACGTTATGTTTCTCCATTACCATGACTAGGTATCGTATAATTACCTCACGCCTTAACCCGAAGTTCCCACAGACGGCGCCAGATGATGTGCACCAAAAAAGTGACAATACCAAATTTATAGAACTAAACAGAACTATGGATCAAAAGAATCGAATAAAGCGAAAACGAATGAAGAAATATATGATATTATTGATTATTGCACTCAAAGGATTACACTCGAGTACTTGAGAGAAGAAAAGAAAGTATTTGCGTTCTGTATTGATGCTTTTTCTGTCAAAAAATCTCTATCTTTTCAACACAGCTCCCCCACTTATATATTGAAGCATCTCCCTATTTTGTAGGTAAGGGTGGTTAGGGTTTTGGAGAGAATCAAGGTAGAAGTTGCCAATTATCCTTCAAACACGAATTCCTCTCCCCACGTTCCCCTCAACTTCTCGGACTCTCACTAGTTAGATAGGATAGCATCAGACATTAGAAGACTCCAAGGAGGTACAAACTCTATCGGGCCAAGCCTGAACGGTTCCCGGGCTGTGACCCACAAGGCAATCGGATGCTTCCTGGTAGGACTGCAAACTCCTCTTTCCTGCTACTCAATCATGTGTAGAAGTTTTCCTGCCCAGGACTGGGCTATTACCATTATAAGCTGGGCTTGGGATTCACTTCCAATGGGCTTCTTAGGTCGCTATTGCGGATTGGGCCGCAACCAAAATTAGGGCACATCACACTTGATTAGAATAACATTTATGAAAGCATATATAATTAGAATAAGACTTAACAACATAAAAATATAAAGAAAAACAATTATGAAAAAAGAAAGATATGAAAAGAGGTCAGAAAATAATGATCCTGCATAAGGGAAATAACTTGATGAAAAATGATCCAGAAAAAAAGAAATGGAGGAGAAAAATAGTTGAGAATTGAGTACGACGATTAAAACTTAAAATACTAATTCTTTATGGTGTATAATGTTACTAAAATTTTAAATTTGAATATTTTTTCGTAACAAACTTATCTAAAAGAATATAGATATATTTTAGATAAATTAAATAATTTCAATTTCAATTTGAATCGACAAATCTACACAAAATCCTTAATTCTTTTGGATAAAAGTGATTTGTTATAGAAAACAGAAGTTTTTCTAGGCATATTTTAAATCTAAACTTTTCTAATAATAGGATTTGAAAATTTGGATCAGAATAAGAAACGATAAACAAAAATAGTTGAGAATCCAGAAAAAGGAAATAGGAGAAAAATAGTTGAGCTTTAAATACTAATTTTTAATGGTGAATATGTTACTAAAATTTTTAATTTAAATATTTTTTGTAACAAACTTATCTAAAAGAATAGAGATATATTTTAGATCAATTAAATAATTTGAGTTTGAATTGATAAATCTATATAAAATCCTTATTTTTTTGGATAAAGTTGATTTGTTATA
>JBBMKE010222116.1:0-26368 GCA_037834125.1 Lippia alba | reverse complement strand
CTCAACGTAGGTGTCGGAACTCGAATACGAGTTCCCGAGCTCAAGATGCGTCCTAAGGACTCAAGTAGGTCATAATTACAAAATGACCCCAAAACTTTAAATGCAAGACAAATGAGTCCAAAACTAATTACGTAAAGTCCCAAAACAAATTTAAAACATTTAAACAAGTCCAAGAATCATATAGGTCACGTTGAGCATGCTTGATAAACCAAATTCACAAAATACATATTACGCGATTAATAACTAAATCAAATTGTCACATAATTCAAATTGTACAGGTAATCAATTAAATTACAGAAATAAATCCACACGTGTCGCGTACCTGTACGTGTGAGCGAGCGGGGCGTTACAGTGATAGAATTCGAATCTGAATTCTCGAGCTCAAGTTATGCTACATGAAAGCTAAGGTGCGCTAAAATCGTTTGAGCCCCCTTTAGGTCACCTAATGAAACAAACTCCCTAAAACCCAACAGATAATCCCGAAAACACGTAACGAGCATATACAAAAGTTCACAACTTAATAAACTCTAACATATCAAAGCGACACATAATCTCGATCATGATCGAGCACAAACGCAAAGCATAACCAATCAAGGGAAGCAAATATTCAAATGAATAGAATTCAAGTTCAATTAATTAATAAATAATAAATATAATAGAAAATTATATTAACATTTAATTGAAATTAAATAATTTAAATCACGCACATACGCGTACCTGTACTTTTGATCAGACGGGGTGTCACAATTTCATACTAATGCGGAGTTGGGGTTAAGGTACGCGCGGTCCCACAAGCGGTATCAGAGCCCTGGTTCAGCCTTATCGGAGTGGTGGATTACATGTTATGAGAAGTTCCCGATGTGACAAGACCAGAGACCTGCATCGGGTGTGACAAGACCAGAGACCTGCACCCTTAAGTCCTCTTGACGTTGTGGTTTGAGGGGAGGATTGTTGGGTAGCAAACTCATCTCACAAGGAAAGGTTGACGAATGTCCAATATATAAATGTTCACTCATTTCCATTAGTATAAAACCATTTGTTCAATATATAAGTGTTCACCCAAATCGTCCCAAAAACAAATTCGTACAGACTTAACCTGAAGCGGACAATTTCATATTAATGTAGACTTAGCCCAAAGAGGACAATTCATTCGTGTAGACAGAGAATTTTTTAAACTATAATTTTTCAAAAAATCAAACAACAAACACATCATTCATGTAGTTTAGAAAATATTGGGCCTTTTGAAAGCCCAAATTGCCATGCCAAGCGGATTAGACCCATTTTAATTTCCCACTCTACAATTGTATCAACTATCACCATGAAGAGCAAGAAGGAGGAGGAGAAAGTATCTGAGTGAGTTTTGTTGAAAATTCGAGCTAATTTACTGTTGAAATTTTGATTTGTTGAAGGGTCTCGGTTTAGATTTTTGAGTGAAATTTAATAACAACTTTGGATCATGAGGTCACACAAGTTGATACTAGGAAGTTAAGAAAACTTGGAAGACCCTGCGTAAGCAAGTGATAATCAACCAATTCAAGATAAGCTCACAATTCGAGAACAAATGACAAGTTATCGGACTAAAACTTACCCATTCGGTGAAAGTACTCGCGTTGATGGCACTTGCATCATTCATTGCGCTGAATTAAGATAACGCAAGTAATTTAATTAATTTTAGTATGGAGAGTTTTCTCTTTTCTGCAGGTTGCAGCCCACTACGTGAGTATAATAGAGTAGTAGGAGGAGAAAGGCAGTGACGCGGCTAAATTAGAACCTGACACGTGGAAGGCATCCACTGCCCATGAAACGTCACCAAATCAGGTCTAGGGTCATTCGACCGCCTCGTGGTCGAATCGATCACATGGTAAGAAGGCCAAAAGGGTAAGATCGATCACTCCCATTGAGGGTTACATCGATCTCTATCATCTGCCAGCCCCAGAGTAAACCCCGATTAAGCGACCTTTGAGACATCGACCACTTTGGGTTTTTTAATCCCGTGTGCCTCACGCATGTAAATAAGGGTCACCGTCAAGAGACGCAATCATCCACGGACAACCTTTGTAAAAGGTCTGCAAAAGCGGATTGTACAAGGGCATACTCTTCCCCTATGGTGGACGCTGCATTAAATGCACCCCCACTGCATGAACAGGTGTCCCACAGATCCTAAGGCCTATGGATATATACATCCCCAATTTAAGGCATTGGTAAGCACACTATTTCTTCGATCTCTATACTCCCAGGGCTATTTCAAACTAGAATCTGACTTGAGCGTCGGAGTGCCAAACTAGGATCCAACCTCATTCCCCCAATTGGCCTTCAGCTTACGTTCTCTTCTTCGTGCAGCAACAGGTTTTCGACCCAAGGCATCTTCCCTTAATATAAATTCTTGAGTTGTTCGAGCACGGAATCGACCTCTTCCGCCTATACTGATTTCGACCCGAATTATTTTAGCGCCGTCTGTGGAAAACCTTGGATAAAAGCCTTTTATACCTTAATCAAGCACGAGGATTCGTAGTGGATAAACAATTGGCCCCAATGGCCAAGAACTTGTTGGTTCCCCGATCGACAGGGCTAGTACGAGCACAACCGGAGCCACGGCAGGAGATGACTCGATAGGGGCCCACCCCCAGACAGTTTACTCCCAGCCAGAGCTCGAAGAATACTTGGCTCGTTGGCAAGAGGGAGCTGTTGCCGCCGCGGCACAAGGGAGGAGCCCATCTTTCCCTCTACGACCTCGATCGGCAGCCATCGTACCGACCGCGACCCCGATCTCGTCTTATAACCCTCAGGGTTCATACGGTTACGCCCCGCATGGTCCTTGGGCATACCCGCCGCCACCGCCAGGGTATTACCAAGCCCCCTTCTATCCACCACCTCCGCCGCAGGGGTACCCACCCGGATTGGTGGTTAGGGGAATAGCTCGAGAGAAAGAGACCGAATCCAGCTAAGGGCGCAACCCAGAGAATATCGAGCCCGATCTCTAGGCGGGGGAAGGGCTGTGGAACCCTGAGCCCTACACGTCTTTGATCGACTCGGAACAAGAGTCGATCTGGGACAGCGGCGAGCAAATCGCGGCTTCTCTGTCGGGAGGGAGGACTTGAGGAACTGTCTACCCGTAAGGGAGAAGGAACCCCTCGAACCCCCAAAGCCTGTTGATAATCGCTATATTATTATTGAGGATGACTACGATGATGCCTACCTACAACGAAGAGCTCTCGAGCATAGACAAGATGACGATGCCCCGCCGCAGAGGCTGGGATATTGGAGCATTCGGGAGGCAAGGTCCCTGTTCTGTGAGGCCATCATTCAGCTATAGCCGAAGATAAGATGCCCACCAACTTACCCTCATATGGAGGTACTTTCGATCCCGAGCTTCATGTGGATCGGTTTGAGATCGAGGTCAGTATGTTTGGACACTCCTTGGATGTCCGCATGAAAATCTTCGCCACGACCCTCATAGGGGCAGCCCAGGACTGGTTCTCAAGGTTGCCCCCCAGGAGCATCATCACCTACGATGAGCTGGTCGAGCAGTTCATCACCCACTTCTCCTCGGTCAAAGGGGAAAAACTCCTCTCAACCTACTTGTACAACCTCGTGCAAAGAGAGGAGGAGACGTTGCGAGATTTCTTCAATAGATTCTCTCGAGTAGCGGTCCAGGTCGAACGCCAAGCATGGACATGCTAACCAACGCCCTTCACTCGGCCATCCATAATAAAGATTGCACAAATCAGTTCATCATCCAAAGGCCCAAATTGATCGCGCGCATCCTCGAGATCGTCGACGATTGGATGAGAGTCGAAGAGGTCGAAATGAATCAGCACAATGAATCGAGGTGAAAGAGCAAGTCCAGTCAACCTCCAAAGGGCGATGTCTTACGTGACCTATGACCCAGGGTCGAGCAAGGATCAGGGAGTGGGTCCAAAAAACATTTTACTCCCTTGACCCGAGATATTGAGGAGATTTATAATGTCTCGAACAAGAATCTATTCAATAAGCCCAAACCAAGAATTTTAGGAAATATTGCAACTTCCACTGGTAATCGGGGCATAACACAGCCGACTGCCATGCACTGAAGGAGAAAATCGAGCGCTTGATCCAAAGGGGGCACCTCCAAGAGTTCATCAAAAGAATTGACGACTTGGTCATTTGTACCGAAGAGAGAGCAGAGAATAGTCCCCCCAGAGCTCGAAATTTGAAGCAGCCGGTGGAAAGGGAAACTCACAACCTCCCCTGCCAGGGTCGAATTGATATAATTGCAGGGGGTCCCATGGGTGGAGACACAAAAACCGCTCGAAAGCGGACACGACGGGCGGCTCAGAGAAATTACACTGGCCCTCGAGAAGTGATGATGATCGAGCCCAACGAATCGTGTCTCAAAAAAGAGATCACTTTCACCAAAGAGGATTTGTTGAAAAACCACCCACTTGAAGAATCCCCAAGCTGCCCCATGGTTGTGACCCTGGATGTCACCAATTTCGCGGTGATGAAAACTTTGATCGATAATGGGTGCTTGACGAACATCATCTTCCTTTCCACCCTCGAAAGGATGAAGCTACATAAGAGTGTCCATCTATAAGCTATCAAAACGCCCCTTACTAGCTTTGGAGTGGCAGAAGTGTATCCCAAGGGCAAAATCCAGCTCGTGACCTCTATGGGGACTCTCCCCAGACGAACCACACTGGAGATCAATTATTTAGTAAATGGATCAGCCCCCCGCGTTCAATATCATCTTCGATCAGCCCTACCACTAAATAGTTAAATTGCCGACCCCTAAAGGGATCGAAGAAGTCAGGTGCGATATTCCAACCGCATGGTCGTGCTACTCCATCTCAATTGAGAAGGTCAAAATGCCGAAACAGAAATAAGTCTTCCCCATGATAGCTTTGCCCAACCTCGATGAGGAAGACCTGATCGATCGAGACCTTCGTGACCCGGAGAGATCCTATCACATGGTTTCTGCCTTAGCCGCCAAGAGGAGAAAACTGCTTGATGCGAAGATCGAAGCCACCAATAAAACTCAAGCGATCGTGCTTGTACCAGACGATCCTGAGAAAATGACCAATGTTAAAGTCCCCAAGAAAATGAAGAAAATCGAGCACTGCATGCTGATCCAGTTCCTTCAAGAAAATATCGATGTTTTCACCTGGAGCACATGTGATTTAGAGAGAGTTGACCCGAGCATTATAATGCACCATTTGAACATCGACCTCGCCTTTAAGCCCATAAAACAGAAGTTGAGAAATCAAACCATCGCTTGAAATGAGATCATCGAGCAGGAGGTGAACAAGCTATTGGAAGCAGGATACATCACACCAGAAAAATATGTTGACTGGTTGTTCAACGTGGTGTTAGTGGCCAAAACTAGTGGGAAGTGGAGGATATGCAAAGATTTCAGGGACCTCAACAGAACTTGTCCGAAGGACCCTTATCCCCTTTCCAGAATCGACCGACCAACTGGTGGATTCGACCACCGAGTGCGAATTGATGAGTATGATAGATACCTTTCAAGCTACCATCAAATATTCATGGCCCCCGAAGAAGATAAGAAAATGGCTTTCATAGTTGTGAAGGGTATATATTGCTTTGGAGTAATGCCCTTTGGACTTAAAAACATCTGAGCCACGTACCAGAGATTGGTCAACAGTGTCTTCAAAGAGGAGATCGACAAAACCATGGAGGTGTATGTGGACGACATGATCGTCCGGAGTCGAAAATCCTGCGACCACTTGGAAGATTTGGATAGAGCCTTCGACCTCCTCCAAAAATACAGATTGACGCTCAACCCCAACAAGTGCACGTTCGAGGTCGAAGGAGGAAAATTCTTGGGGTACATGGTCAGCCATCGAGGCATAGAAGCAAACCCCGAAAAGATTAAGGCTATCACACTCTTATATCGACCCCAGACCATCAGAGAAGTGCAAAGTCTGATCGGAAGGATCATCTCCCTCAACCGCTTTATATCTCGATCCGCGGAAAAGAATCACCCCTCCTTCAAAATTGTCAGAAACATTAAGAATTTCGAGTGGACGGAGGAGTGCGATCGAGCATTTTAAGAATTGAAAGCATATCTGGAATCACCCCCGCTGCTCGCAAAACCTGAGCCCGGAGAGACGCTATTCGTATATCTGGCAGTGTCTAATCAAGCTGTTAGCTCGGTTCTCATGGCCATTCGAGAGAGAAAACACATGTCGGTATACTATGTGAGCAAGGTTTTGCATGGAGCAGAATTCAGGTACCTGAAGATCGAGAAATTCGCGCTGGCACTGGTTACCACAGCTCGAAAGTTGTCGATTGTTGTTCTAGCCGATTAGCCTTTAAGACAAGTGTTCGAAAAACCAGACGCAGCCGGAAGAATCACCAAGTGGGTGGTCCAGCTTGGACAGTTTGAAATCTACTACCAACCTCGAATGGTTACCAGGCCCAAGTACTGGCGGACTTCTTGATTCAGAAGAGAGAAAATCCAGCGATCGAGGTACCCCCGACAAGTTCAAAGCCTTGGACCCTTTCAGCAGATGGCTCGTCGACCACACTCGGGGGGGAGGGGGAGTGGGCGTGTCCTTGCAAAGCCTAGATGGGGATGAGCTCGACTTCGCCATATGCTTGGATTTTCCAGCCACTAATAACGAAGCGGAATATGAAGCATTGATTGCAGGAATGAAGATTGCTATGGACAATGGGGTCGAGAAGCTGATTGCCCTCACTGATTCCCAACTTGTTGCTAGCTAAGTCACCGGGACCTACGAAGCTCGAGAGGAGGCCATGGTCAAATACCTTACAAAGGTAAAAGACCTTGCGGCCAAATTCTAGGAATTCAAGCTCAAGCAGGTCCTCCGTGAAGAAAACGAGCGTGTAGATGCGCTATCAAAAGTTGCCAATGGGCTCAGAGCACAAGAGATCGACCAATTACCTTTCTAAGTGCAAACTCTCGAGTGATTGATCAAGAGAGAAGTCAAGTGATGACCATTGACCCCTGAGAGCCTTGTTGTCTCGATGAGATTATCCTATTCCTGCGGACAGAACTCTTCCCGAAGATCAATCTAAGCGCTGCGGAATTGTAGTTCTAGCTGTCGGTTATGTGCTTAACCAAGATGGAAAGCTATTCAAAAGATCTGCAATCGACCCACCAAATAGATGTCACCGACCATCCTAGGCTCGAGACGTTCTGGAAGAAATACACGGGGCTCGTGCGGCAACCACTCGGGAGGTAAATCCTTGGTTAAAAAAGTAGCGAGAAGTGGTTTCTACTAGCCAACGATGGTAAAAGATTCGATTAACTTTGTCAAAAAATGTCCAAGTTACCAAAGACACTCCAACCTCTCGCACTAACGCACAGCGGAGATGATCCCCATAGAAGTGGCTTGGCCATTCGACTAGTGGGGCATTGACATCGTAGGACCCTTTTCTCTTGCTCCAAAATAGTGCCAGTTCATGATCGTTTGTGTGGAATATTTCTCCAAATGGGTCGAGGCATCATCCGTGCCAAAAACCACCTTCAGAGTCATCATCAATTTCCTTTGGAGAAGCATCATCTGCCGTTTCGGCTTTCAACGTCCCCAAAAACTAGATCTGCGATAATGGCCCTCAATTTTGATCGAATCATTTTCGATCATATTGCTTGGATATGAGAATCAGCCAATGTTTCACTTCAGTGGGCCACCCTCAAGCCAACGGACAAACATAGGTCACCAACAGAATCATCGTGCAAAATCTAAAGACGCGCCTCGGGGCAAAGAAGGGTGCTTGGGCTGATGAGCTCGATGGAGTGCTATGGGCTTACCGTACTACACCAAGGACTGCCACAGGACAACCCCTTTCTCTTTAGTGTGTGGATCGGAAGCGGTCATACCAACAGAGGTACTCCATCCAACCACTCGAGTCTCCCAGTACCTGCTTGCAAGAATGTTGAGAACCGAGCTTTCGAGATCGACACGGTGGTGGAAAAAAGGGAAAAAGCCTATCTCTAGCTAAAGCAGTATCGAGTGTCAATAGCTCGAAGTTACAATAAGAAGGTATCGCCAAGAGAATTGCAGCTAGGAGACCTAGTCCTCAAGAGGATCGATGTTACCAAACACGTCGGAAAACTAGACCCCAATTAGGACGGACCCTATCACATCTGTAAAATGGGGAAGAACAAGTCTTATTATCTCGATGAAATGAACGGTGAGCCCATGCCTCAATCGTGGCATGCTCACAATTTAAGGTGCTTTTACGTTTAAGTTTGAAGTTCTCAATTGTAATGAAATCACTTTTCGATCTATAAAGGGAAGCTTTTGTCCCGATCGCTCTTTGGTTGAATTCTTGCTTTATTTACCCCTCGAGCGTGCATTACTTTCGAAAGAATGCTAAATGCACGGAACGCTGGCGAACACACACCTTAAAGGTGTTAATTCGACCTAGTAGAATAAAATTGAACATACATCTCAGAGGTGTTAATTCAATCACAGAAGGAAACGAACAAGCGATAAGATAAATTGATCACAATAAACTTCATTCATAGGAAAAAAAGTTACAAAGTTGAGCCAAAGGCTCTTTGGATTTTTCGAACGGGAACAAAATCGGCCCACCCGGGTTGATAAACTTCCTATAACTATTTTAGATTTTTCTGGAGCATCATGATCGATCTCTATAAGCATCGATCTCCAAAACAACTAACTAGTTGAAAAGAAAAGGAATATGAAGAAATTAAAAATGGCTATATACTAAGGGATCAAAAATCTTCACTCCTTAGGGGGCTGGCTCATGGAGCTTCCTTGGCGTTTGCTAAGACCCTGCGAGAGCTCGGGGCGAACTTCTTGACAGTAATGTTCTTACAAAAAACTGCCTCAAAGTCGACCTCATCCGACATGCCGTCAGGAAGACCCATGTTAGCCACTTGGGCTCAAACCTGCTCTAGTACGAACCCAAACTGCTCCAACGACCAGTCAGACTTTTCCTTCTATGGTGCCTTTGGTTGCTCCTCTTCCAGGCACGGATTTGGGCAGTCAGTGCCGATCTTCGAAGTGTCGTAGCTCGGGGGCAAGTAGCCGACATCTCTCATTTGGGCCATGTAGAGCTCGAACCCATTATCATAATTAGTAGCCCCTTTGATCATGGCCGCCATGGTGAAGCAAGGGCTCTCGATGAAGCGACATACCCCGTAGTTCTTGATATCAGCCACTAAGGAGTTGTACGTTTCCATGGCTACTCCGAACGTCGCCTTTTGGGCCTCATCGACCCCAGCCCAGTAGCCCATTATCCACGTATCGCTCAACTCTGATTTCAGCTTCTCCAGCTCCTTGGATAGCTCCTCAATCTTCAGCTCACGAACAGAGCGCTCCTCAGTCAGCCTGATGATCGATTCCTCAGCCTGACGAAGCAACTCGTCCCTTTCCTTCAGAAGCCCTCTCAAGTTCTCGCTTGCCCGCTTCTCCTTCTCGAGCTCACTCTTTGTCCAGGCCGCTAACTTCTTCACATCACCCAGCTCCGAGTTCTCCTTCTCCATCCTCGCCCTATCAATGTGAGCCACCCTCCACTGCCTAGTGTTGTGGAAGGCTCGAATCCCAGCCTGAATGGGAAAAATTTAGTAAGAATGGCGAAGCTGTCAAAAAAGAAAGATGAGTCAACAAAAAAGAAACACTTACGGCAAAGAAGTCCCTTGCAAAATTGTCCTCGCTGGCTATATCATCATCTTGCCATTGCAGCTTATGGTCAGTTTTCGTTTGTATTGAGTGCCACAAATGGAGGACGACAAAGAGGTCATAGGGATCGCTTACTATGGCCCGTTCCGAACCATCGAGTCGAAGTTGAGAAAGCCCGCCGGGATATTGGGGGTCGATTTTATAGTATTCAAAAAACCTTTTTATATCCGCCGGCCTCGGGGGTCCACCTGACCACCTTCCCTTAGTTTTTCGGTAATGTGCATGCGCGAACCGAACTTTGCAACGGCAGCAGGAGGGGCCATCGACCCAGAACCACTCGATTTCTGTTTTCCTTTGGAGGCGTCCTTCTCAAGGCCAATGGTCGGCGCAGCAACAACATGAGGGAGGTCGAAGGCCGAGCTGGCAGGAGCCTTCTTCTTGGGGAAAGAACAACTTGTCTCGGTCATTTCCTTTTTTTAGATTGAGGAGCGGGGGCATTCGAGCCACCCACGGCAGGAGCTTGAGCCGCCATGATCACCGCCACTTCGACCGCTTTGCGAGCGGTCTCGATCTGGGCATCGACCTCAGCCTGGGGTACAGGGCGCTGGCCTTATTTCTACAACTTGGCATTCCTAGCCTTGATCTTTGCGGCCAAAATAGTCTTCCGAAAATCCATCAGAATTTTGCCTACGAACAAAGAAAATCGATCAGAAATATGACCAAGAGATCAAAAAACAAAAATTATAGAGAAGGGATCGAAAGTAAAGTGCTTGGGTGTTCAAAATTGAATGTGTCGTCTGTACCTAAGTTGAAGTCCCTATAACGAATGGTCCTAGGGCTAAACCCCGCCTCGATAATTAATTGAGACTGGGTTAAAAATTGAGTGCACTTGGGACCAATCTCCCTCAACTTCTTGATCAAAGTGGGCTTCCCCTTGGGCATCTTCACCTTCTCAATATCGTACCAGGAGGTGTGCTTCAGGCCCGGCCATCCGACCACGGACTTGATATACAAAAAATTGTGCTTCCATCCGACCTCGTGAGAGGTCGTGTGGGCTTTCATGATCTAATGATTTAGCTGTGCCTGCAGCTTCACGAATCCTCGACCGTCGGGAGAAGCGACCGGAGAGGTCGCAGCCTGGAAAATGGCACCAAAATGCAGCAAAGTAGTGGGGAGTCGGTGACAGTGCAACAACAGTTAAAATGCATTTACTAAGTGGTAAGCGACCGACAGTAGTTGGATGAGAGCGATGTCAAGAGCATTGAGGAGGTCAATGACATCCGGATCGAGGGGCACCCTTAACCCGTATCTAATTGTGTAAGTAGTGACTGCGATACACCCCTTCGGGGGGCTTCCCATTCTCTCATCCTCATTTGGCTTCACGACCTCGTACCCCTCGACCTGCCATAAACCCTCCTTCGATCGCTCGTAGCCCGGCAGAAGATCCTAAAGCTTTTCGATCTCATCCTCCTCCACCGTGCTCCATGTATCAGAATGGTGGAGGGCAGCAAATTGAGGCCCTTCCCTCTCTTTCTAGCTGGAGGTCGATACCTCTTCAGTCGACCCCTCCATAGGATTATCGCCCGCGACCTCTTCTCCTGCCTCTACTTCGACCTCTCCATCCACGTTTAGAGGCTCCTCATAAGGAAGCAACTTATTGTCCGACTCCTCCTCCACCGACGACCCGGAGGACACCTCGACCTGAAAACCTCGAGCCATGCCCACCGGAGTTGCCCACGGCTGAGCCTCATCCTCATTGACCAACCCTCGAGCATAATACTCAGCGATATGTTTTTGTTGGGGCATAGGGACTTGCTTACCGGAGGCCATTTAAGAAATACGATAAAAAGAAAGAAAAGAGCCAAGAGAGGTCGAAAAGGTACCTTGAGTGAAGGATCGAGAAACCAACAGGGAAAAGCTTCCGAAAGCACTAGGTGCTCCTGTGCTCAAAAGGCTCTGAAAGGCTCTAAAGGCAGGGGCTTGTTATTACTTTGAAAGAAAGTGTGAAAATGACAAGCCCCAATACCTCTATTTATTAGGGAAGGGCTCAGAATATGAAGGGTCGCAGTAATGATGGTCTGAACAGCCGACAGGTGCCATCATTATGCCTATCCCCGCTCAAACGCCGCTCCAAAAGTCAAATCTCCTGCTCAGTTTTGGAAAGGCATGCCCCAAATCCCCAAGCAGTGCGGCGACACGTGTACGGACACAACGGTTTCTAACAAAGATTGACAGCCACGTCACGTCGTAACTATCAATCTGAGGGGCTAATGACAAAGCTAAATCAGAACCCGACGCGTGGAAGACATCCACTGCCCATTACATGTCACCAAATCAGGCCTAGATCATTTGATCGCTGTGCGGTCAAATCGATCACATGGCAAGAAGGCCAAAAGGGCAAGATCGATCACTCCCATCGAGGGTTGCATTGATCTCTATTATCTGCCAGCCCTAGAGTAAACCCCGATGAAGCGACCTCTAAGACATTAACCACTTTGGGTGTTTTAACCCCGTGTGCCTCACGCATGTAAATAAGGGTCACCGTCAAGAGTTGTCATCATCCACGGACAACCTTTGTAAAAGGTCTGCAAAAGCGGATTGTACAAGGGCGTACTGTTCCCCTATGGCGGACGCTGCATTAAATGCACCCCCACTGCATGAACAGGTGTCCTACAGATCCCAAGATCTATAAATACATCCCCAGTTCAAGGCATTGGTAAGCACACTATTCCTTCGACCTCTATACTCCCAAGGCTATTTCAAACTAGAATCTGACTTGAGCGTTGGAGTGCCAAACTGGGATCCAACCCCCATTCCCCCAGTTGGCCTTCAGCTTACGTTCTCTTCTTCGTGCAGCAACATGTTTTTGACCCAATGCATCTTCCCTTAATATAAATTCTTGAGTGGTTCGAGCACGGAATCGACCCCTTCCGCATATACCGATTTCGACCTGGATCAAGCAGAGCCACAGACTAATCTAGGCTTCTTGGACACTACTTCTGGAAGAATATCACCAAAAGATCAAAATAATGATTAAAATTAGCTAAAAAATGTGTCCGACTAAAATCTCACAAGACTTCCAACT
This sequence comes from Lippia alba, assembly GCA_037834125.1. Classification (NCBI taxonomy): domain Eukaryota; kingdom Viridiplantae; phylum Streptophyta; class Magnoliopsida; order Lamiales; family Verbenaceae; genus Lippia; species Lippia alba. The sequence goes on along the minus strand of JBBMKE010222116.1, from coordinate 13,669 downwards.
GAACCTACCTTGGTATAAATACCAACTCTTGCTCTGATACCTTCTCCACTCTTACACTCATACAAATCAGTAAATCACGCCAAAGGACGACACTACTTCTGGAAAGTCGATCCTACCAAGGTAACCCATTTTTTCCTATTTAGGTTTTAGAGTTATTTTTTAGGTAGTTTGAGATTCGTTATGCTCATTTTGTTTTTTCGAATTATTTTGATCTATCCAATGGATTGGAAATGTGGGAAAAAGAGTTGCATAATGATGTGTTTTAGAAATTGTTTTGTGTTGGAAAAATATTCCAGCTTTAGGGGGTTCTATTGTTGCTGGACACTCGTAATAATTTGAAATGTTGCTTACTCCTCAATAAGCCAAATGATCAGGCTAAACTTGAGAAAACTGAAGTGGTGAAGGATTATCTCGAAATTTTTCCCCGGGACTCTTGGTTCTTTACCACTAGAGCAAAAAATCGAGTTTGTAATCGATTTGTATCCCCCAATGCTTTACCTAAGTAAGCAATTGGTCTTCTTTGCTGCATAAGAACTGCTTCAATCCCCTTATTACAAGCATCAATCTCTAGAATGAACTGCTCTTTGAAGTCAAGTAGCCTCAGAAACAATGACCATACTATTTTGGCAAGATATGCACCGTACTTAATCGAGCCCAAGGGAAACGTGGGATTGACGATCGGTACGGCATAGGGCCGTCGGCTATAACCTTTGCACGTACTACCTTTGGGAATATCTTGCGCAGCCGAGGAGACCGGGAGGCAGGATATTCCTGAGCCGATGGTTTACCCATCAAAGGAGTGTGTAGGAGTCATGAGCCCCTAATTGAAATTTATATAAGGAAAGACAATATCTCTAGCAGATTTTCGCAACAAAAATATAGAATTAAGCTCTGATGAGCAGCTTACTAACAAATCACATGCGATGGCGGGTATATTTTCACCTTGATGTTTTGGTTTGTTTTCCAAGTGTTGAACGCCCCTTAAGACTCCTCTTTCCACTTCTCCAATTTTCTTGCAGGTTTTGCTAGGCGGGAGTCACGCTACCATCCCGATGAGCAGAGCAGAACGCACGGCCAACCTGCCACTACAGGAGGAACCACCTATTTGAATGAATCCCCCACCCGTCCGCAACGTGGTGAATCTAACGTTAGCGGGATCGAGCTGAGTGCGGGATCCCCGCCAGCCTCCGGATGAAGATGGCGTCACAACCTTTGGCCAGTATGATGGGAAGCAGCACATGGTTGATGATGAGGAACCATGTCCTCTCAACCCCACTCACCATGATGAAAACCGAGTGAGAGAGAGAGAGAGCATGACCGCCTCACTCAATTGGAAGAGCAAAACCAGAACTTGCACGTTGCACTGAGCAAGATCGCAGAAGGGTCTCAGGTTGCCAATCAAAAGAAGGCCCATCGCCGACCCATGCGTCGTAGCGACGAAGAGGCTCACTGCCGACTCGCACGACATCGAGACAAGGAGGCGGTCAACAACCTGACATCGTCCTTCCCGAGGCGATCGGGAGAGACCCATCGAATTATCAACCCATTGGAGGCGTGGACGACCTAGGAGAGCAAATATGATATACCCATGAATTGATGACCGAAAAGTTTTTGATTTCTCCATTGTTCTCTATTTTTTGGCATCTATTAAGGAAAAGGGCAATGTGGACTTTTCCATCTATTTGAACGATTTATAAAGTATAAAGTAAATACCACCTCAGTCTTAAGTTAAATACTACCTTATTTAAAATATTGAAGTAAACAATAAGTTAATTAAACAATCTATTGTTTACTAGGCCTCAAGCCAAGCCCGAAATCAAGCCACTTTGATACTGGCTCGTTGTGAAACCCCGTCTTTTTGCACATACAGGTTTGTACCATGTGAGAGTTTATTTATTTTTTTGCATTTATTTTCATAATTACCTGATGCATTACATTCATTATCTATTTGAACTACTTGAACTGATGTGACATTTCAACTCTTTATCGATCGCATGATACGTGTTTTATGAATTTGAATTCCCGAGCTACTAAACGTGAATTATATGATTCTTGGTCCTATTTCTATGATTTAAATTAAGTTTGGGACTTTGTGTACTTAGCTTGGACTTAATTTAGCTTAATTTGAATGTTTTGGGGCTATTTTGCAATTATGGCCATTTGAGTCCCTAATCCATATCTTGAGCTCAGGAACTTGGATTCGAGTTCTGACACCTCCGTTGGGTTTGAATCGATGATTTGGACCTAATGAGACTAGTCCTATAACTTTTTGACTTCATTTCGACCCCCAATGACCCAGATTTCTCAGAACGCGCCTAAGCGTACCTAAATCAAACCTAAAACCTAGTGGGACCCAAGCCTATGCTCTTGTTGACTTCTGTCAACCCATTTTCTTTACCAAATCAGCTATTTCCCTTCACTTTACACCCCCAACACCGAGACCCCTCAAGAAAAAGGAGAGAAAAGAAATTCCAAGCTCCAAACCTCCATTGTTCTCCCTTGAAGCTTAAGAACCCCTCTTTCTTGCACTTCCCTCTTCAAGGTAAGCTTCTATTTGAGTTGCTCTTGTTCTTGTACTTCTATTCATGTATTTATATCATGGTTTAATGTTAGGGAAACATGAGTATGGATTTGGGGTGAATAGTAAGGGTTTGGGAGATTTTGTGACTACATGTGTTTCCATGACTCTTGATGGCTTTAAATGCATATATGAAGGTCCTTGATGCATGTCTCTTGGTTATTTATGGTTTATTTGGTTGGTTTTTGGTTAGAGAGGATCTTGAAATTAATGGAATTGATGGGTTTGTGGGGGAAAGCATGAATACTTGGTTTATGGATCAATTTGAGTGATATATGTGCTATTTTGATTATTCATAGCATGAGTGATGGTATTTGCTTGGTTTTAACCCTTGATCACTTGATCCCCTTCATACCCATTATTATGCTTGTGTAATGTGGTGAGTTAGGAGTGGGTTTTGTGTGTCTTGGTGCAAGAAATGTGGTTATTTGATTCATTTATGCACTCTTGAATGAGGTATGCGCCGGTTGAACCCTAATGTGCGTTTTTGCTTGAATCCTTTAATGTTTGGACTTGAATTCTTGGTTCTTTAATGCTATTTGATACCTTAAATATTTATGCATGAGTTCATAGCTTCATGATGATGTTTGGATTGAGTTTGAAGTGTTTATGCATGAGCAAAACTCATTTTGGCCGAAGATTGCACCTAAAACCCTTTTTGGCCGCATTTGGTGTTTCCATGACCGTGGGAATTTTGTTCTTTGAAACCTAAGGCCGTGGGAACTGATGTGCACAGTAATTTGCTACTGCATCATTTCCATGACCATGGGAAATTAAGCCTTGAAAATCCACGGCTGTAGATACCCCAAAGTGGCGTCGGCCGGTTCGTTTCGTCATTTTTGCGCTTCTTGTGGCTTGTATGCATCTTTCCCACCACGATTATAACTCCTAAGCATTCCTAACATGTTATAATATGTTTCCACTTGATTATAATGAAATTTTTTACGATTTGGAGTTCACTTGATCGGGATATGATTCATAATGCCTTCTTTGGTACGTTTATGCATTTCATATGCATCCTTTGCATTCATGAGCATTGCCTAGCGTCTAATTGGTTTATGTTTGAGTCTAAGTCTTTAGAGTTATGTTTGTTTGTCACAGGGGTACTTCCGGGATGAGTCGTGCCCAAGGTTTGAGGTTTTGGGATCGTTTTTTTGCACCACACAACACTTCTTGGTTCAATATGAGGTTTAGGATCTTTTTGTATAGTTAAGCGACCTATGACCCCTAAATGCTCGTTTTTTAGCCCTCATGTGACTATATATTATATATATAGTTAAATATGTGTAATATATGATATGAATATGATCTATTGATAAAGTTTTGGCTTTTGGAAAAGGGCTATAATTATGAGTATAAATGAGCTCATGTTTTAATGAAAGTTTAATGTTTATGGATGTCTAATGCTTACAAGGTAATACTAATGGTTCATTTTGGAGCAAGAATGCAATGATATGGTAATGTAAAGGTAATGTTGGATCCATGGAGACTACGGGTTAGGACCATGGTACGGTAGAGGGCCGTTGGGTTTAGCCTAATCGTGGTTGTCCGTCCGAGGTGTCACGTGCGACCCTAGGGAGGTTGGGAAAGGTGTGATATTCTTGATGCCTTCAGAATGAATAGGGGAGGACTCGTGTGGGTTAGCTACCCCTCGAGGAATGTATAATGGTACTCACGTGGGTTAATCATCCCTTGAGAAATGTGTAATGTAATGGATGAAGTTGAGGATTGAATATGATTTGGTATTTGTAATGTAATGTAATGAGAAGTAATGGGGGTTGCTCGTACTCGCCGAGCTTAATGAAATGGTTGGATTATGAAACGAGAATAGAGACTTTATATTAATGTTAATGGATATGGATATGTATATGATATGTATTGTTTTATTGAAAATGCTTTGGTATGCAAAACCTATTCCCGGATTCATAACCTTTATCTTTTTCGTGATTTGTTCAATTTATGTATAGTATGCGGGTCTGTGTAGCCCCCTCACTCCGTCGAGCCGTTAGACTGACCTCCTTCCTTTTCCCACCTTTAGTTTGCAGGTTTTGGTGCACGAGCTAGGCTGAGAAGTAGGTCGTGCTAGGTGTATTGCATATGCTATTTTGTATTTGTACTTAATGAATTGTAAATGTTATGAATCTTGTTTTCTCTTGGCCTTCTAATCTCCTTGTATATTTGTTGCATATAAATTTTATGTTTTGGAGATTTCTTTGCTTCCGCTATCTGTTTTGTGTTGCGATCTCTATTTATTTTAGCTTCGCCTAGCCTAGTGAGTGTGTGGTCTTTGTTCGCTTAGACTTGGGCTCGCGTATGGACTTCCCATTTCATATGTGAGCTCGGGTTAGGTGCGGGGGTGTGGTGGCCCGCATTGGGTCGTCACTTCTGCCGACCACGAGGAGTTGACAAAGGAGGATCATACCACTTTGGCTTTCAACACGGACGTGATGTTGGAAGCGGTAATGCCTTTTTCGTCTCCTTGCTCGTTTTTCTTCAGTACCCTGTCTGCATTTATTTTTTACTCTTTTCTCTCTTGGTGCAGCTGACGATGAGGGCGTACCATCACGCCAAGAGGTTGGACCTGGCTTAGAAGGCCAAGAGCAAGTTGTTGTCTGAGTGAGCTCAAGTGTTGGACGCCCTGTAGCACCCCAGAGCGCAAGGCACCACATCCCCCGCACCATAGCCCGACACATGTAACGAAATTGAAACTCCGCACACGCACCAAGCCACGGCAAACGGCTGACAAGCAAAAAATCTCCTAGGCTAGGCGGTCTAGACCTTTTACAGAGTGCGCAACAAAAATATATATGAATGCGGAAGCTCAGGATCAACAAAACATACATGCAATAGCCACGGGCCGACATAAATTTAAACACATGATCACATGCAAACTTGGGCACCTTAGGCCTCTTTTCAATCATATATCATTAATAATATGGGTTCAACTATGCCTAGAAGTCTGTCCCAAAAATATTCCATACATAACTCATATCGTAACATATCATATTTTTATACATACTCCAAAATTACAACTTAAGTACGATGCAAAATGCAAAAGACTCCACTTACAAGACTCGAACAACTCGAAATAAACCACCGCCTAGCCCAAACCAAAAACCTACACTTGCAAACTCAAATAACAAAAGGGGGAAAAACAAGCAACAATGAAGGGTCAGTCCTAAAGACTGGTGAGGGGGCTAACACACGCACACGTACATATATGTAAAAGCAAAGCATTTCAAAATATATAAAGACTCGTGAACCGGGGCATGGTTTTTGCAATCTAAACCAATTTAAAACCCGTGATATTATATATAGAAAAGAGTTAGGCCAAAGGCCAAAATCTACCAATTTTAGTAATTAAGAATCCACGCCCGTTTCACCAATCAAGTGCAAACCCACACACGCACGACTCGGCGAGTACGAGTCTCAAACGTCCCTTTCTCCATTCACAAAAGGCAAACCAACACTCACACTAATACGAAATTACACAAAGCATACCTTCAACTTCTTCACTCGATGGAAGGGTCGGCCAACCCTAACCATCTATGCAAATAATTGCAGGTCGTGAGGTTTGCAACACTCACTTCCCGAGGATTCCATTCCCCACTTGCCTCCCAGTGGGTTCTGGGTTGATCCTTTACAAGTTGGAGACCGTACTAAGGAGTACCCGATGGCCCGCTGCCGTCCCGGGACTCCTTTCGTGCCGAATCTCCTGGGCCCCATGCAAAATACACAAACAAATCCCTTTTTGCAAAACACTCGCCATTTTCAAAGTTCCCAAACTCACACACTCACACCAACCCTTTCAAACCGAACAAATGAAAATAGCTTCAGTATACATAAAAAGATTTTCAAACGTATCTTAACAAAAGGGCCAATTCCCATAAAATACATATCCAACACATGTATCTAAGTACATATATAGATAGCTCACATACGGGCTCAAAATTTATACCAGGGTTATAGGTCACTTAACTAAAAGAAAGAAAACCTCACCTTGACGACCAAACTGAACGAAACAAGCCGCCTCCTCAACCAACAAACGAACCTAAGAACAAAACAAAGGACAAAAGACAAACTTGGACTCAAAATGAACCAATTAGACGCTTGGCATATGCTTATGAATGCAAATGATGCATAAGAAATGCAATGAAGATGTTAGGTCACATGAATCCATCTTAAGTCATAATGAAGCACAAATTACATATTTCACGTATTTCACATTAAATAAGTTCACGGACTCCATAAAAAGGACATATAGGAGCATATAGCATATTTTCAAAGCATACACTTCATACAAGAAGCAAGGGAGTACCATTCAAGGCAAACAAATCAAGTATGAAATCATTTAAGCGTATATGAGAGCATATAGTGCACATTCGATAACATATTGTACATAAGAGCACCATATTCACACAATAACTTCATAAAAAAGCACTTAGTACATAATTCATGAAGTACACCATACATATAATTCATATAAGGATCATGGAAAGGCGTGTAAACAACGTACAAAGTCATTCAAGTACAAGAGAGCACATTATGCACGTTCGTTCATATCTCGTCAAATAAATTCCAAATCAAACTAAATTACATCACAATCAAGGGTAAACATAATAAAACATTTTATAATCAAGTTCAAGGGTGAAAAGTCACAAGAAAAGTGGAAGAAGAACACAAAAAGAGCTTCCGAGTGCAAATGGGCAAAAACCGACAAATCATCAAAATGCACACGCTGTACGAAAATAGGAATATCTTGAGTTTGAGAACAAGGAATTGATTTTTTCTTATTGGAAATGAAACTAGACACATAGGTCTTTCCAAAGGTGTATGGCTCACATCTTGATTCAAATCGGGGTGAAAATGGCGAAGGCCCAAAGTTGGATGAATGCAGATTTTTGAGAAAATGGCGGCATCAAAAAGGATTGATCATATCTCACAAACTAGAAAAGATATTGATCTTGATTCCAATTGGAGATTAAAGTAGACTTCAAAAGGTTTCTATGGTTAAAATTTCAGGTCATTTGGAGTTTGGTTGAAGGCAAACAAAGCAAAACAAACTCGGGCAGAAAATAGGGCAAGTTCCACGCCCGTGGAACAAATCCCCACACCCATGGAAAAAGGGCCAAAATGAGGTAGAAAATTCAGCTCCCTCCACGCCCGTGGGAGAATTCCCCACGCCCGTGGAAGTCTCCTAGAACCAAAATTAACCCAAAACAAGGTGAAATCGGCCAAGGCAAGGATTGGGCAAATAAAAACACTCCAAACTCAATTCAAACACATACATAAAGCTAAGAACTCAGGCATAAACATATAACGTATCATATGGCATCAAAGAAACACAAACTCATGCGCAAATTTCCAACAAAACACACAAATACGCACATAAGAGCATAACCGACGCATTCGGCATTCAAAAGCGCATAAATGAATCCTAACACCACATTTTCAGCACCACAAAGAACAAAACCAATTACTAACACCAAAATCTACTTAAGAGCAACATTGGAGGTGAAGGGGATCAAGGGATCAATGCATTCCTCCAAGGCAAACCAACTTTCATGTCATAATCTATCTCTAGTGCACATATATCATGCAAATGAAGCCATAAATCAAGTATACATGCTTTCCCCCACAAACCCAACAAAGCCACCAAGGACAAGAACTTCCCCAATCAAATACCAAGAATATAAATCATAAATAACTCAAAGATATGCATCAAGGATCTCCATACATGCACAAGAAACCAATGAAAGTCATAGAAGTGCAAGAATTTACAAATTCTTCTAAACCCTTACTATTTAAGCTCTAATCAATCCATACAATCCTCAACGATATATAAAGAAATATACACATATATAGAAGCACCAAGATGAGAGGAATCCAAAAATGAACTTACCTTAAAGAGGGAAGTGAAGGAGATGAGGGTTCTTGAGCTTGGGGTGAGAGCAAAAATGGAGGTTTAGAGCTTGGAGTCTTCTTTCTCTCTTCTTCTTGGTTGCTGCACGATTTGAAGGGGGAAGAAATGGCTGAAAATAAGGGGAAAAATGGAAATAAGAAAAGTCCACAAAATAGGTTTTGGGTCCCACAAGGTTTAGGTGTGTTTTAGGTACGTAATAGGCGCATTCAATGAAAATTGAGCAATCGAGGGTCAAAACGAAGTCAAAAAGTTATGGGGCTAGGCTCATTGGATCCAAATCGTCGATTCAAATCCAACGAAGGTGTCAGAAATCGATTCCGAGTTCCCGAGCTCAAGATAAGATTTTTGGAACCCGAGGTGCGCTAAAACAAGTTAGCTCCTTTAGGTCCCTTAAAAGCCCTGTCAACTTTGGACGGTCATAAAACACAACAAAAGAACTCCAAAACATACAACGAGCACATATCACGTTCATAACACGTAAAACACATGCATAGCAAATTATCACAAAAGTTGGAATTAAAACGAGCACGTAAAGGTCACGTACGAAAGCATTGAAATTAAAACGTTCAATTAGGTCAAATAAGGTCAAGTAATCAAATTAAATCATATAATAGGCACACAATTACAATATTAAATAATTAAATGCGCAATTAACACTCTCGTTAAAGCGTACCTGTAGAGCCGAAAAATTAGGATGTCACAACTGCCCCTCCTTCAAAAGGACCTGTACTTAGCTCCGCAACGAGATCTTAAATGACTCGGGCACGAACTCAACTCCACAATTCCGTTGCACCACTCTAATTCAAGAGGATCGCTGCATCTCGATCTCTCTCTTCACTCTTGGGGTCTTCTCTTCTAAAACCCAACTCTCAAAGCTTCGCCGAACAAGCTTGTTAAGAGAAAATAGATTGACTCGTTAAAACGATCAATCACTTATTTCCTCAAATGAAATCTCCTTGACAATAGCAAATCGGACACAAAGTCTTGATCATTTGCTCCCACTTCCAAAATAGAATTTAGAAGTAGTTGGAGAATTATACCGCTAGTGCTCTCGGTCTTCACCCGATAATGTATTGGATATTGTTACACGAAGTTTACAATATCCTTTTTTACATTCTTCACCTTACTAGTTCTTCAAGCTCTTTCTAAAACCCTAACTAAGAGTGGGATAAGTCTCGTGACTTAGCACTTCTTGAGACATAGTCTCCAAGTCTCCATTAGCCACGTGCATCCAAAGTCTTCCTTAATACCTTAGAAAAATGGAGAATTTTTTCGAGCACCTTCATGTGGCAAAGCCGGTGCCGAAGGCAACTCTCTTCAAAAGCTTTTCCCACTACCGTACCTCTTCTTGTTGTTCGTGTCAATTAGTTGGCAACCCTTAGAGGAGTTTCGCCTAATATACCCCGACGACACAAAAGACTTATACTCTGAGGTAATTCTCGGTTTTCTTCTTGCTTCAACACCCACTTCACCAAGGATATCAACAGGCTAGCCTTCAATTTGATTCCCGAGAGATATCGTTGAGCCCAAAGAGGTCCTCCTAAGAACACCCACGAACCCAAACGATGCTGAAGCACAACCTACGCCTAAGGTAACCCGTACCTTACAAGGCGGCTTCAAAGGAAACCACCGGACAACTCAGCCCTCACAACTCACAAACCACTCGAACGCTCGACCTTACCAAACTCTCCAAAGAGAGCTCTCAAAAAGGAAGCAATAAGCAACTCAACAAAGAGAGAGAGAAAGCAATCAAATAGGTTTCCCCGATTTAGAGATGCATGTATGAGATGCCATGAATGCAATTACCTCAATTCTCGGGTGCAGTTTGATCTCTAACTCGAAGCCTTTGATTCCTTTTCCTTTGTTTGTTGGCCCTCCAAGATCACAACCCGGAAGCTTATGTTTGGAAGATCCGCACCCAAAACATCTCTTCAACCGGATCCAACATCCCTCATATGTGTGGTTGGTCCCTCGACAATGAGCGCACGGTGGAAACTCTCTCTCGGACCGAGGGATCTTTCGAAACTTGAGTTTAGACTTCTTGTTGCTTCTTTTCATGGTTGGTTCACCTTGTTGTATTGGTTCCTCTCCAACTTGTATGCTAGAACATGAACCCAATTGTAATGGTTGCTCCGGTGCATCCTCTTCACATGCTTTCCTTGCCATCCACCTAGTTTCAACCCCGTAGCACCTTCATAACGGCTTTATCCCATGTACTTGTGTCTCTTGCTTCCAAGGCTTCTCTATACTCACTACGGAGTCCATCCATGAAGTGTTTAGCTTTCAACTTGTCGTCGTTGGTAATGTGGGGCACAAAAGCACCCAATCTCTCGAACTCCTCCATGTACTCCACAACGATCTTATTTCCTTGTTTGAGGGTGAGAAACTCCTCAAACCTTCGTTCTTGTAGAATGGCCGGTGTATACTTCTTTCTAAATTCCCAAATAAACACCTCCCATGTTAAGGTTTCTCCGGTTGCTCCTAGTTGTTGAGTAGTTCTCGCCCACTATATTTGTGCTTGTCCTTGAAGAAGTAGAGTAATGAGGCGGACTTTGTCTTGGGAATCACATGACCATACTCCAAATATACTTTCTATCCCCGAGATCCATTCTTCAGCTTCAATATCATCGCCTCCTCGAAATTGGGAAGGGTTAAAGGCTCCAAAATCCCAGAATAATCATGCTATCGGATCCATCAGTTGTGTTTTAGAAGATGAAGACCCTTGATTTTCTTGAAAATGTTGAAACATGGCAGTCATGAACTCTTCAGCGTTGAATGATGGGCGAGGGTCTTGATGTGGAGATTGACCGAAGTCCCGTTGATGATGTGACATCCTGAAAATCTCAAACTACAATACCAAATATATATACATGTCTATTAGTAATTGCATGTTTAGGTACACAATAAATGCATATAATCACAAATAATTCACAAAATTAACAAAATCATAAAAGTGAATGCACACAGAGCACATAATCTGCCAATTTTAGTAATTCGAAGTTTTGGGATATTAAACGAGCTTAGAAAAATATGAGGCTTATTCCATTGAGTCCAAATCGTCGAAACAAGCTCAATAGCGGTGACGGAATTTGAATCCAAATTCACAAGCTCAAGAGATATCGCCCGGAACTCAAGGTAAACTAAGTGCCTATTAGTTCCTTTACGTTCCATCTCCAAACAGCGAACAAAATTAAACCAAACAAAACCAAAAATTCAAAGCGAGCACATAATCGAAATCACCACTCATGCATTTACGACGTATCAAAATATCACAAAGTTTCGAATGCAAATCAAATATAAACGACGAGCATTTTCGAGGCACTCATGCAAAAGTCTCAAGAAATCAATTCAATACTTAAACAAATAAATCCAAATATCTATATTATAATTCAAATATCACATATTTACGTAATTAATGAATTTAAAAGCGCACTTAGCACACCCGTGACGTCATACCTGGAAGTCCGTACGATCGGGATGTTATAGGAAGGAGGTTGGATTGTATGGTTCCTGCTTGTTCCCGAAACATGTTAATTAACTGAATGAATAACCGATTGCATGATCACATTTTAATAAATATTCCCTGTTAATGGTATACAGTTGGAGTAAGGATGGAGATTGTGCACGCTCACTCATCGAGCTACTGATTACCCGACTGAACTGAAATATCTTAAAATTGATATAGTTGTAAAGTCCAAGCGTTGATAACTATTTCGTGCCTCTTTGAAGGAACTAACTTCCATAAAACTTGGCTCGGGATTTATTATTTTCATGTGCCTGTTTCTGTATATATGTACAGCCCCGGCTTACTCAGTCTTCTAGATACTGACCCCTGTTTTCCACCGCTCAGTTTCTTTTGGAGGTATTGGTCTTTGCTAGGCGGGAGTCAAGTCTAGATTTTCTTTCAAGTCGCACATGTACACTCGAGTCTCATTACATTGTTACTTTATTGTATCGTATTTAAATAGGCCTGTGAGCCAAGCATATTACTATTATTTATTGTCATCGGCCGTGCCGACTCCGTATTTACTTTAGGCCTGTGGCCATTGCTTGATTGCTTTATTTAGGGCTCGTATCCCACTGTTGTTAATCATGTTGAGCCTATGAACTCCAATTGTTATTAGCTGTTTCATAGCTTCCACATTACACTCGTCTTGTCCTTGGAATTAATTCGTACAGAGTTAGATTCCGTCTGGCTATGAGTGTTTTTTTATTGTCACTCGTTCGCTATGAGTCCGGCTCATGCTTGGACTACCCATTTCATGTGTGAGCTAGACTTGTAGTGCGGGGGATGTGGTGCCTATCGCTGCGGGTGCTACAGAATCGCTTAGACAAATCAAACAAAACATTAAACAGCTGTGACACCCCGACTTCTCGTCCGTACAGGTACGCGCGCCACGCGTGAGGGTTTTGAGAGTTAGGCATTTATTTAATTTCTTTCCATACTTTGCTTGCGTATTTAATTTTCTCGTTGCGTATTTTGTGCGTATTTCTTGTGAATTTCTTACCTTGTTATTATATGCATTTATTTGGTAATTTTGGGAGTTATGTGCATAATCATTTCATGCTTAATTGTAACATTTCATAACTTGCACACCACATTGTATCATTTTAAATTTGTTGAGGACCATTTTGCAATTTCTCATTCTTTACACACACACACCGATATACATACACACTCCCACACACATTCTTTCATTCTTCTTCCTTTCTTCCATTTTAAGAGTAATTTCCCCAAACCCTTCCCTCCATTTGATCATCCATCCAAGAACCAAGGAGCCAAGTGATTTATCTTGCATCCAACACGAGAATTCAAGTCAAGAAGCCCTTCCATTCTCTCCATTTCATTTCATTGCATACAAGGTATATGTTCTTATGTGGGGTTTGAGGAATTTGATGCATATGTTGGTCTTGAGCCTTTGATGGGCATTTGTTGGACTTTGTGGTGTTTAATGGCATGCTTTTGATTGATTATATGCATTCATGGAAGTGGTTTTGGAGACTTGGAAGCATGAGTGTATACTTGATGTATTTGGGGGTTTTTAATTAAATTGGATTGGATTCAAGCATGCCTTGTTGTGTTTCTTTATATGTTGCCTACTTGTGCCTTGGAGTTGGTATATTGTTGCTAGTTGGGTTTTGGAGTGTGGAGTGTGTTGGTTTTGTTG
>JBBMKE010221899.1:0-14659 GCA_037834125.1 Lippia alba | reverse complement strand
ATGGAAAGTGTTGACCTGGTACTTTTGAATTCTGTCTGGAACCACGCTGAAAATCTTTCCTTTTGTACCAGAATCAAGTCCAAACGACTCTTATCTTATTTCACACTTTATAGCCGTTGTGTATCTTGTATCTAAGAGAGAATTTCGTGAGAAATCAAAAAGGGAGAAAAGAGTGCTAAACCACATAGTGAAAAGGAGAATATTGAGTTTCATATACGGTTTGGTGTTTTCTTCTAATATTTATTTGCTTGTTTGTTGTCTCGAGAGATTTTGGTGGTGAAGAGATCAAATTCAAGCTCAAGAACTGCTTGGAGCAAGTTGAGTTGTGCAGGGTTGCTGGGTCGTGGAAGTAGTCGGTCGATAGCTAGTTTCGGCTAGGTGTGAGTGACGTTAAGCGTACTACACTGAGGTCGCGATACTACCGCCAGAACGAGTCACTCTATCTTGTTGCCAAGATTGGTGATCGGTTGTTATGTATCAACTCTCTTAGGGAGTTTTTCTAACTATCTGGAACTTACTGTTTTACTCCTGGAACCTTATTGTATTTGTGCTAATATATTTGAGTGAAATAGGTTTCAATTCCTAAGTGAAAACTTGGGGACATGACGTAGGTCTTCGGACTGAACCTGGATAAATACCCGTGTCATTTTACTTGCTTTGCATATTCTTATTTTTACACTGTCTGGTACTTTGTATTTGGTACCAGTAACTATCTCACGCAAAACACGCGCTTAAACTCTGATAAACTGTTTTCTTAAAACCTTAATATTTCCGATGCGTTTTACAAAGTTTTATAAAATACTTAAAAAGGTTTTAAGGCCTAATTCAACCCCCCTTCTTAGGCAAACTCACATCCATCAATGTATATCATACAATTGGTACCTGCAGGCTGCATCTACTAATTGTTAATTTGGCAGCTTAGGTGAAACTGATAGTTAGGTTAAACTAAGTCTAACTCTTGCCCCAATTTTAGCCCCACTACCAGAAATTTTGTGCATATAGGACTCAAGTTTTAAGAATGTAACAATCACTAATAGAAATAATTATAAATATATCGATTAGTCTTGACTCGAATTCATAATAAAAACAAGATCAACAGGTATATTGAAGTAGGAAAGTGAAGAGAACAAGATGAAGGAGCCTGAAGAAAACAAAATCAACAAATCTATTTAAAAAATGCAAAGAAACTAGAGATCAAAAAAATCAAAATCTAAATCTTAGAAGTTAGCTATCAAATCAATTTGCAAGAGCGACAAAGTTGATCCAACCGTAATAAATAAATCTCTTCATAATTCGTCGCCATCTTTACTTTTTTGTGTTATTTTTTAATCTTGTGAATGGAGTTTGATCTTTTATTTAGAGTTTGTTTTGTCTTTGCTTTTCCGTATGGAAGTTGGGTGTTTATTTTTATTTTGAGTGAGACTTATTTAGGTCATTCGCTTAATCAAACTATTTTAAATCCTTACAATGTAGTTTCCGACATAAATTGGCCAGCAACAAATTAATTGGCCCAAACTTTTGGAACAATTTTCGTTATGCTTATCCGATCCTTTCATGAGACAAGTTTGGGTTATTTCTTAATTGCCTTGGAGGATTATGGTAAGCAAGCAGGAGAACGTTAAATATGGCCTTTTGAAGGCCCTTGAGGCCTTGACACCCTGCAGTTGCACAAAATATATTTGGTACAAGTTACACAAAATATATTACATAACTTGAGGAGAAATAAAATGAAATAGCCGTCTAAGGTAACTGAAAACTATAATGTCATATGCACCACATGATGCACATTTTGAATTTTTTAATTAGTTTATTATGCAACAAAACTTAACACTAATCCTACTTGGCAAAAGAAAATTCACACGGCCGCCAACATTTAGTCCGGTGAGGAAAAGGAAGTTCGATGAGGTTTTATCCTTAAATTTCATGATTTAAAGAATTGGAGTTCCAAATTTACAATGTCTAAAACTGTGTCCGAAGATTTTAAGTTGGACGTTTCGGATGGATAAAATGAATAGGTGAGTTGTATTCACCAAATGTCAAACTATAATGTATTAGTTATAATTTATTGATGCCCATTGAAAATGAATTTAAATGTTAATAACATTTAAAATATTTGACACTCTGTTATAGTTCTATCATCTGATCTATTTGTCCGGTATACATCAACTAAGATAGATAAGCACTTTCTAATTTAAGTCTTTCCGTCCGTTTCACCAGATTTCTTAATGTATATATAATCTCATAAAATTTGCCTGTATATGAGTAGGATACAACCGAAGCATTTTCAATGAATTTATAATTTTTTTTATTTTAAGGTCGGTTTAACGGTAGTACTATTTAAAACATTTTATAATTTGATATAGTCTTAATTTTTAAGTCGTTCAAGTCTCACGTTCTTGATTATTATCGATCTTTTAGTGAAATGTTATTATTCAACCTATTTGTTTGTATGGTATACATCAATTAGGATACAAAGTAACTTTGTAAATTAATTAAGTAACTTTGTAAATTAATTAAGTCTTCTGTTATTAGACCTTGACCATACTGCACCTATAACCTTTTTATGAATTGTCATTTCTTACAAATAATGAATGTTTTCAAAAGGGAACCCAAGGTCAAAGCGGAGGTCTCACTGATCACCTGTTCGACTAGTTAAATTACTAATCTCGGTTCGACTAGTTAAATTATTAATCTGACCGATATAACGTAATAAATAATAAATAATAATTGTAATAATTATTTATATCTTTTGGCATACCCATCTTACGGCTGAAGGAGGCGACGATCATGGCTGGAGATGGAGTGATCTAGGCTGGAGGAGGCAGCAACGGCGGTCGAAGATTAAAGGAGGCAAGGCGACACTGTAAAGGGTGGTGGCTTACCAACGAAGGTGAGAGGGGGAAGGGGGGGGATTGATTTTTTTTTTTTTTTTTTGTTGGTCGAGTAATTTTCACTTTTTATAGATGCTCTATTTTTATTTTTGACATTTTAGATGTCTAACTTAAGGGATATTAATGTAATATTTATTTTTTAATAAATTCATGATAGTTATTTAATATTGAAATTAATTAAACGGGATTGACACGATCCATTAATAATCCATTGCCAAACCATAATCAGCCCAACTCTGTCCCATTATTGACTTAATATTTTCTTACTCTTATAAAATCCAGCTCAAACTAATACAACATAAAATTATTAAGCCCAATACCAACCCAACCCAATTGGATCGAGTCGGAACCTTGAGCTCCAGCCCATATTGCACCCCTAATATAATATAATAATACTATAAAATAAAAAATAAAATATACCACATTAAAAAAAAAATTGATTTAAGAACATTCAACCCAGTCCAATTAAATTATTTATGAATCCTACCTATGCAGCTATGCTCTTTATCTATACTATTACTTTATGTAGGAAACTTATTTAGTGTTATGAACTTTTTTTTCCCCTTTTATTTATTTTTTTATTAGTTATTTATCTTCAATTTTTTTCTCTCACCTCATTTAATTTATTATTATATTTTACTAATATTTTTTAATTTCTATGTAAACTATTACTTTACATTAAAGTATTTTATTTATTCATTTGCTTATTATAAAAGTATAATTATATTTAAAATAATTAAAAATTAAGTAAAAAACATAAAATTTTAATTCAACTTTTTTCACGCACATATCGAGTTTGCAGGTTGCTAGTTTCAGAAAAGCATTAAGATCCACTTGAGTTACAAAGATCCACTTGAGTTACAAACTACCTTTCCCATCTCCTATTTTCATGCCCCGCTTTCAAATAAACACTCTCCCCTCTCGTTAAGAGTAAAACTGAAATTTGGAGAGAAGAAAATAGCGTGAATAAACCGATCTTTTCCAACAAACGGCGTTCCAGTTGGTTTGGTTATCGGTTTTGGTCGGTTGAAACTTGAGGGCATACTTGTCTTTTACATTTAAACATGCAATAACTGGTTGTGAAAAGTAAACAACAATCCTTAATAACCACTCAATTTCCTAACAAAGAAAAAACAGGTTAATGTCATATAGCTTTTGCATGTTTACTTCATAGGATGAAGGAGGATTAGATTAATCATCCTAATTAAACTTATGTTTACTAGTAATTTTGCGAATCCGGAATTGATGACATAGCCCGGGATGATATTGGATAAAAGGATGATTATTCATTCCACACCTTTCATGGGATTACTAATCCACCATCGTATCCCACAACTCATCTCATTACTCTTCAATCTCATCTCATCCCAACCAACAAAGTGAACGCTTAAGTACACTAACTATTAATATCATGACATGCGAATTCCTTTCCGCCAAAGTAAGCGAGGCCTAACTTATCAAACTTTCAGCTAGAGAATGTCTACGTGCCGATAAAAACTAATTAATTTTTTAAGGGATATTCGATTTGCCATCCGAAATCCATAAAAATAGACATAATAATTTCATATAAATCTAACACAATAGGGAACAATATAATCCTGTACCTACATATTACTTCTCACGGGTTTCGTACTACAGTTCGTACTTCAAACGAACTAAATGAAGCAAGTACTTATAGAATGTAAAGTCAGTATTTGCACGGTAACTGTTGGACAATTTCAGTGTAGTATAAGACACCTAACATTGGGTGAAATTTTAATAATGGAGCACTGTTCACCGATATAGTTTAAAAATGGTGCAATTTCTTGGAGTAGTTTAATTATAGGTTAAAACGTGTTTTCGGAAAACGCCTTTGAAGACATTTTTCTCAAAAACGTCTTTGAAGATGTTTTCCTAAAAACGTCTTCTATTTACTATTCTCAAAATCTAGTTTCTGCGAACAAAACCCAGAAAAAATTATTTATTTTTATATTTAAAATATATTCTAAAATTTATATTTTTCTCTCTACTTTTCTCACTACACGATCTCCAATAATTTCATTATCTTTATTGTTGAAATATTTATATTTACTAAAGAGTGATTAGTATTAATAAAACTATCCAATACTTTTATTATCTTTATTGTTGAAATATTTATATTTTCTAAAGAGTGATTAGTATTAATAAAACTCTATCGCCCACTTAAAGATTTCTTTTAATGATATCTTTATTAGTTAAATTTTTTGATTATTTATAAAAAAAATTAACCAACTTCTATCCACTAAACCCACGTACAAAATAGGTTTTTCTGACCTTATGTTAGGTAGTAGTAGTAGTAGTAGTAGTAGCTACCACTACCACTACCACTACCACTACCACTACCAACTACTACTACTACTACTACTAAAGGCGTTTTTCGGAAACACGTTTTAATCTATAATTAAACTATCCCAAGAAATTGCACTATTTTTAAACTATACCGGTGAACAGTGCTCCATTATTAAAATTTCACCCTAACTTTGTGCTTGGTCTAAAGTCTAATCAAGGGTAACAATTGAATCAAGAGATCCAGACTCTAATATAATAGCACCTCAAATTTGGTGATTTTTAACGTATAAAAACTTGTTATGCAACTGAATAACAATGGTACGAGATCAGACAAAAATGATAGAGAAAATTCTTTTTACTTCTCAAAGTTACTACAATTAGTTCTTCATAAATATGAACCAAATGAAGGAGAAAGTAAATTTAGCCTTTGCTCGATAACCATTGAACAAATTCAGTGCAATTATGACATCTCAGTTCCAATTTGATGGCTAATTAATAGGTAGCTATAGATCAACTTTAGCGGCTGCCTATCTCAACAATGTGAAAATCAAAATAAACGCCTAACAATGTGCTTGTTCAATTAAGAGCTTGAGGTTCTAAAATAAATAGAACTATAATTCATGAAAAAGAAGGATAATGATAGGACTTAGCAGCAAGCGATGAATGATGATACAATGGGGGTAGAATCGTGGTGATGGGGAGCAAGAGATGACTGGAATGGGGAATGCAGAGGGTAGCACTCAATCGCGGGGTTCTGGTGTAGCTGGTGCAGCGGAGAATGGTGATCCAGAAGTGGTGCGGAGGAGTAGGCGGGTCACTCGTAAACCGAGTTGGCAAGAGGACTTTGTTTAATTCTATTTGGTTTAGGATTTGTTAACTTAGTGATTTCCTTATTGTAGTTTTTAATTGATACTTTAGTTATTGCTTAGATATCTCTGGTTTATGGGACGTAGTTTATATTCTGTCAAACTCATAGTATTTGCAATTTATGAAAGTTAATTTCCCTAACCCTAAGTTCTCGATTCTATCTTCATCTCATATTTCGCCCTTTTCATCGCTCTAACGTCTCGTGGTGTGAAATCCTTATCAGATAATAAAAAAGAGCCATATCTTCAATGGCTACAATCAATATTATAATGCTTATGGCGACTGTTCGTAACAGGCCACATAAAAACCTTTGTGGGTTTGTTAGGAAAGAAATATCATGCAGTACTGAGCGGGCTAGCGTTAAAACTGCTCCTGCACCAGATAAATCAGATTCAAATATTAAGTCAGGTGATCATGAAATCTCGGTTGGACGACGATCTGGAAATTAAAAGCCTCCAATTTGGAATTTCGGTTATGTTCAATCTTCGAGCAGTCAATATATGGTATATTCACACGCGTGAGTGCATGTTTTCTGATAAAGTAGGAAAAATTCTATATCCTTCATGATTACTAAATATAATCTTAAGAAAATATTAATTAAGTGCTTTCTATCCCTTGCTCTGAGCGAAAAAAATAAAATAAATAATTGATTTTGTAAAAATTGAGGCCATTATTGTTGTTTGTGGTATTATATGTCATGCTTGATGCTGTTATATTCCACATTCTTTCATGTAATTTTAATGGTACTGGAGTGCAGGCTTTCATGATAGCCTTTATACAACACTATATTTCATACAAAAATATGTTTATTTTACATGTATAGGAAGAGAAATATTCGCCAAGAGTTGAGGAGCTGGTTGCGCAAGTGAAGAAGTTGTTGCAGGAAGGATTAAAGGAGTCAATTAAGCAATTGGAGTTGATTAATGACTATACTGAATTCCATATATGACGATAATCACCACAAACAAGATTCGAAGAATTCAGAAATTGAAACATATTTGTACTCAATTTCTCTTAAATTCAGACTCCTCAGGCAACATTGTTTTACTTTATCTGAAGGTGATGGTAAATTAAGTCATAAATATGGATGCATTAATAATCGATTGATTAATTCCTTAACTATTGAATGCATGCAGAGGTGTTTGATCGCTTCAAGAACGACAATGGAGAATTTAAGGCAAGCCTTGCGGATGATACACCTGGATTGCTACAACTATATGAGGGCCTCTTTCTTGTTGATGGAAGGCGAAGAGACCTTGGAGAAAGCCAAAGAATTTGCCACTAATTTTCTGCATAACAAACTTTATGCTGATGACGGTAGTGGTACACATGTTGATGATAATCTTTCAACATTGGTTCTCCGGGCTTTGGAGACTCCAATTCATTGGAGGGCTCAAAGGCTAAACGCAAGATGGGCCATTGATGCGTATGGGAACAGATCAGACAAAAATCTAGTTGTGCATGAACTTGCAAAGCTCGACTTCAACATTTTTCAAGTGACATACCAAGAAGAACTAAAACACGTCTCAAGGTGATCAATCGACTAAATATGTATGCTATATTAGCTGTATTTCAAAATTTTAGGTTGCTATGTAATTTTCAAAATTTAGCAATTTTAATTCTTTTTCTTTTCCCTCACAATCATAATTTATTATGTTTCACACATAAGCAAATGTTTTAGTTTGTATTTTGATGGATATACAGATGGTGGAAGGAAACAGGTCTTGCTGAAAAACTGCCATTTGCGAGGGATAGATTGGTGGAGTGTTACTTTTGGGCCATTGGTTGTTTTTATGAGCCTCAATATGCATATGCAAGATCCGCAGCCACCTAGCTTGTTGCCTTAATAAATGTAATTGAAGATATATATGATATCTATGCCACCTTGGACGAGCTACATCTCTTTCAGGATGCTATTCAAAGGTTCGAACATTTTTTATAATGATTACATTGTGTAAACATAAACCTTAAACTAATCTTTGATTTTTTCCCCCTTCTCAATAAACATGGGACATTGAAACCATAGACCAACTCCAAAAATATATGCAACTTTGTGTCTTAGCACTCAACAACTTCATCAATGAGATAGGATACTACGTTCTCAAAGAACAGGGATTTCTTGCCATCCCTTATTTACGAAAATCGGGAATAATACTTTCTGGTACTACTCCAAAAGGTTAAACCCTACTTCTTTTTCTGTCTCTTGTGAGCTGGTGCTTGATTCTTATAGTCGGTATGTGTAGTAAAATTAATGTTGCATGTAGTGATAAGAATTATGCAGCAGTTATTTCCAAGAAGCAAAGTGTATTACGCTGGATATGTACCAACCCTTGAAGAATATATCAGAAATGCAAGAATCTCAATATCAAGTTCTTTGGCGCTATCCCACACATATTTTCTTGTGGCCAAGTATAAAGATTCCGATTTGAGTCTATATTCGTCGGTGATCTGTCGGCTTGAAGATGATTTAGGAACATCATTGGTAAGTACACATGTTTCTTTTTGTTTCTGTAACTCCTTTATTTAGGAACATATATTACATTTAATTTGATTAAATTCAAATTTTGAATTCCTTTAGAATTTAATTTTTGCAATTTTAGATCTCTACATGATGTAAAAAGAACAATAAAAAGCTTGAATCTTGTCATATCTTTTATTTCTCATTTTTCAACTTCATTAGGACGAGTTGAAAAGAGGCGATGTACTAAAAGCAATCGAATGTTACATGAATGAAAGTGGTGCAAGTAGAAACGAAGCACAGAAACATATTGGGTTTCTGATATGGGAGGCATGGAAGAAGCTAAACAAAGAAAGAGCTGCAAATTCGCTATTCCCACAATTTTTGGGCATCATATCTCTACTTTGTTGTTCGAGCCTATTTTGTAGGATCATCAATTTAATGTTTTTGTTGATATTCAATAATTTTGCCCCTTGGATTAAATATATATTTTCAAAACTCAAATAAAAAAAAAGTAGCTTCCATAACTACCAAATCTATTCGAACACAAAACATCTCTAATAAGAAACACTCTTGTATTATAATTCACATCAAGGAAGCCAATTATGAATTTAGAGTTATAATGCGTGAATATGAAAGCAAGATACGGACCAAACACAGTATATATGAACAGGGTAATGCAAATATTTTCTTAATTTACTAATTATTATGTAAAAAGTATTCGACACTGTGATTGAACATAGTAGCGTAGGGAGATTAATATGCATTCATTGGAAACCAACTAAAGCCATTAGAACCATCGGCTTCAGCATTAAACAAGAATTATTTACATGAAAACTCCCAAATATTACCTAAAAATACATAAGATAAATCCCATAATTACAATAAATAAGAATATAAGATAGTATCACATTTCACCTAACTCGGCTTTTACGTTTTGTGGTTTCTTGCCCCACATGGCACATTGATTAGTGTGACCCCACTTGGCCAAGCCTCCAAATTTATTAATAATCAATTAATTAATTAATTAATATTTTGCAAAAAGCAACTCTAAATACTCCCAACATTTATGTATTAGATAAGTTATTTATTAGTCATCTTTCAACCCTCTTCTCTTTTATAGTTACTGTTTAATTGAGCACCCTAACTGTATTGATTGTCAGAGAACCAAAATTTAGCACAACCCTTATTCTCCGATTTGACTTTTTAACTAAGCTTTTCTACTCCTTGCGTCTGTTTTCCAAGTTGAGATTACTCCTTTATCACAATTCTTGAATGTTGGTGACTTGATCAACTGTGAGAAAGAGTGTCAACATTTGGACAACTTATAGCTAAACTGAATTATATCTCCTATATCCTATGAGACCAAAACATAATTTGCTCTCACAAATATATCAAGCTAACATCCCGATTAGTATCACGCTTTGAAGGCATCTAAAAAATAATATATATATTATTTAATTGTTCAATTAAAATATATGCTATAATTAATTAAAATTATAAATAACAAACACAAAGTTGTTAAAAAATTGCTAGCAAAATAAAAATAAAAGAAAATGTAAAAATGTATATATAGAACCTAAAAAATATATTATAAACAAAATTATAAATTTAAAACTCAGTCCATTAAAATAAAATGTAGTCATTACTCACTTTTATAGTTTAGCCCATAAATATTAATCAAATGTTCCACACCGGAACAGGGGGAACGAAGGCTGTCATTCCCGTTACGCCCATTCCAGCGCCGTTTTGGCAAACCATGCCTCCAAATCCCGAAACGCGACTGTTATCACGGAGCCAGATTTACTGAATTTGTTATGGGATTATTAGAACTTGTCAGGGACTCGTTATCCATTGGTTATTGAGTTACTACAGTTCGATTTTGCTAGTTTGGGTATAATTGCAAAGTCTACTCTTAAACAAGGGAATGAGCCATTACACTCTGTCTTTCTGTATAATGGTCTTTCTGTATAATGGAGTGCGATTGCTGTAGAGAACAAGTATAATGGCTCATTCCCTTGGTTTGACAGCCTCTTTTGCTTTAGTTCTCGAGAGATTCGTCTCTCCCTGTCCTCTCCTCTTGCTTTGCGGTTTCCCTTCATCATTCCTCGAAGCAGTCGCCTCTGTTTTTATTTTCAGACCCTCAATCATCGTTCCATCTGTTTTATGCCGGAAAATCGTCGTTCCATTTTGATTCCAACCGAAAAAATGGGGTGGAATGCCATTTGCATGAGGGTTGCCCCAATTTGTTAAGGCAAGAACCAACTAATCTATCTTTATCAACCCAATAGCTAATACTATGCTCCAAGAAAAGGCCTACCCCATTGGTCCAACATGATTGCCATATGACCCTTCTCCTCTCACACACCCCACCAAATCAACCATGTGCATACATTCATTTTTGCAGTAAAATTAATTAATTAATGTATGAATAAAAATAGAAGATTTTTCATTATCATATATCACCACAAATATTATAATAAATAAATAATAATATATTATTAACAAATAATAAGTGGAATGACGAGCCAAAAAAATTCAAATTGGGTGTCTTTTTTGAGAAGTAGTGTAATTGGCCATACTTATTGATAATATCATATTTCTCATATTAGTATTATTCAGGAATATTTGGAGTGAGAAAGGGAGGAAGTTGAAAAAAGTATAGAGGATAGGCTCAGGTTTCAAATGTGCCTATAATTTGGGGAGAAGTTAACTGACTTCAGGAAAAGAGAATAAAAGGAGGAGAGAGAAGTGGGTTTCAACATAACGTCATTCGCAGAATTCTAAAAACCCTAGCAGTCCTCTCTCTCAAAACCACTATCATTTTAGCAACTACCTTTTTCGCTTTCTTTGTTTATCTTTACTGCAATAGTTATAGGATTAGTGAATATAAGGAGAATCTTTCCAGAATTGAGTTGTATCCAGAAGATTGAGAAGACAGAAAACTACAACAATTCTACCCTTTATTTCAATTCATCGTCATTTATTATCTTTATTTATTCTTGCACTTATTATTTTGATTATTTTCCCTTTACAGCTTGATACAATCTCCACTCCCTGCATCAAATAAATTAATTGATGTTAGTCGATTTTTTCGGCAAACATCATTGGCGCCGTCTGTGGGATTGACGATTAAATCGATTAAATCGAGCGAAAGACGTGAGGTTATCGAAGATTTCATGGCATCCAATACCAAATCTGATGCCTCGGTGTTTTCGGTCGCCTCATCGGCTCCGGCCGTTACCGGCACTGAAAACTTGGCCAGCAACGTGCCAAGCCAACCCCCGATCACGAGCCTACCTGTTGTAATCGACTCCACCTCGGTTTCGGTGATCGAAGTCACGCCATCAATCGGAGGGATCTATGAAATACCAGAGTCGAGCATTGCAGGTGGCCTGAAAAATCAAGCAGGCTGTTGCAGTAGCTGCGGCAGGCCGTGATGAAATGCCAGCCCTGGAACGGGGAGCTACCCTACCCCCACATACTACAGAGCCAACCGTTAGGGGGATAGCCCCGCCTCTAACTAGCGGAGGCCTCTCTTCAGGTGTGAACCCCCGAGGTTCACGTGGACCTGGAGACGCACGTCCCCACCAACGAAATCAACGTCAACACAAACGTGAACTGGCAGGGAGCAGGAGGGCTTGGAGCACTAGGAGCAGGGGGGCCTGCCGGGCAGCAGGTAGCCCTGCCCCCGCCTGCTAATTAACAGCCAGTCAGAGCAGGACCAGAAGCACCAGACCAGCCTGACTGGACGATTAGGCTGCAATAAAGACTGGTGATATGGATAGGAAGGAAAGATACAATGGCCCTACCAGAACGCTCAGACAGGGTGTGCCCTTCATCCAGGAGATCATGGATGCGAAAATTCCACCTGGTTGCACGCCCAGCGGGCTGCCCGAGTACAGCGGGACGATGGACCCTCAGAAGTATTTGGGCAAATTTGAAAACCTGACCACGTTATATAAATATAGCGAGGGCGTGAAGTGCAAGGTATTCCTCACCACATTCTTCGACGCTGCTCAGGATTGGGCCAACCAACTAGCCCCAGGGTCCATACATTCGTTCAGACAATTTGCCGATCTATTCTGGCACCAGTTTGCTAGTAGTAAGGGCCATCAAAAGGCGCCCAACGCCCTCTTTTTCATAAAGCAGAGATGAGACGAGTCCTTGAGAAGCTCAAAAGGTTCACAACAGTGGCGTTGGAAGTCCCTTCTGCTACGGTAGAAGTGCGCACCAGCGCCTTCCAAGAAGGATTGAGGCAGGGATAGTTCTTCACCTCACTATCCAAAAAGCGCCTACCAGCTGGGACAATCTCCTGGATAGGGCAGAGAAGTACATCAATGCTGTGGAGGTGGAAACAGGAAAGAATAGGCAGCTAGGCGATAGAAGGAGAGACAGAAAGGAGGACGGGAACCTACCAAGACCGTTCAAAAGGACCAGAGCACCCGACAGGCGGGAGTACCTCTCGAACCTGGGGCCTAAGTACGACCGGTACACCCTGTTGCGCACGAGGCCTACCCAGACATTGATGTAAATCGAGGGTACGAGGCTCGTGAATTGGCCTAAAGAATCGAAGAATGGACCCTACAAGCCTGCTTCTGAGCAGTTCTATAGGTTCCATAATGATTACGGGCATGATACCGATGAGTGTCGACACCTGCGTTATGAGATTGAGAGGCTAATCCAGGAGGGCTACCTGCAAGAATTGATCTACCGAGATAGGGCAAAAGGCTGGGAAATACTACTGATACACAACGCAACTGGAGATAACCTTCCAGCAAGGAACGCACCTGGACCAGGAAGGAATCTGCTTGGCAGGAGGTAACCAGGAAAGAATGCTCCCAGGCAGAACTATAATAGGAGGGAACCCCCCGCTGAGAATAGAGGGTCAAAGAAGGGTTCCGCAGCTGGAAAGATCTCTACTTCCAGCACCCCCTGCGGAGCAAGAAGGAGCAGGGTGGCGCGAGCAGGACGCAGACCCCCCAGTAAAAAGAATTCATCCACATAATCATGGGAGGGCCTACGGATGGGGATTCCCATCGAGCCAGGAGGGCGCACACGCAGGAAGCGGCCCCCCATGTGCAGGTGGCACCACTTGTTATGGAAGTGAACCAGGCGGGATTCCAGCCCGCGCTGCAATTCGGACCAGCAGACCTGGAGGGAATTCAGGCTCCACACAATGACGCCCTGGTGATAACAGCCAGCATCACCAGCTATGGCTTGGGGAGAATTTTCATTGATAGTGGCAGCTCGGCGGACATCCTGTACCGCGATACTTTTGAGCAAATGGACTTGGGAGATAGCTCTCTTTGGGTTTGGTGGAGAGGTCATACGACCCATAGGAATGGTCTCTTTGCCCGTGACATTAGGGACGGGACCAGGGACCAAGACACGCATGGTAAAGTTCCTGGTTGTGGGCAAACCTTCAGCTTATAATGCAATGCTAGGACGAACACCTATGAACGCGTTCCAGGCTGTCATCTCTACTTACCACATAAAGATCAAGTTCGCCTCGCAGGAGGGAGTGGGCGAAGTGATGGTGGACCAACACTCGTCCAGAAAGTATTATGTCAAGGTTATCCAGCAAGCAGATAGAAAGAAAGCAAAACTAAAATAAATAAGGACAAGACGTAGCGACAAGAAGAGAAAGAAGCAGGAGACGGAAAATGAGGACGTGAAAAATGGACCTCACCCCAAGATAGAACCTATCAAAAAGCTTGAAGGAATCGATCCTACCATGGCGGTTCATACGCTGAATGTGGATCCAACGATCCGTCCAGTGAAGCAGAAAAAGCAGACACACGGCGCTGATAAAGAAAAAATTATACAAGACCTTGTGGATGCACTAATGGCGGTCGAACACATTAGGGAAATCTAATATCCCGAGTGGTTATCCAATGTGGTCCTAGTACCAAAGAAGGAGGGCAAATGGTGCATGTGCGTGGACTTCAGGAATCTAAACAACGCGTGCCCCAAAGATTTTTACCCCCTGCCGAGCATAGACCAACTAGTGGACTCGACCTACGGGTGTGAGCTCTTTAGCATGATGGATGCCTTCTCAGGGATATCATCAAATCCCTTTGGCTCCTGAAGATTATAAGAGAGTTAGCTTCATCACAACTGGAGGGAAGTATTG
>JBBMKE010221792.1:0-14659 GCA_037834125.1 Lippia alba | reverse complement strand
ATCTTGTCCACCGTTTCCCATATTACCAAGGAGAAGGGTCATAAGGGGTGGATTCTGAACAACCTTAATGAATCCCGCTTGGATTTGTACTTTGCGTTCCTCGCGGTCTTGAGTTTCTTGAACTATATCGTCTTCTTGATGCTCGCGACGTCGTTTCACTACAAGGCTGAGGTGTCGAACTCGATGGAGGTGCTCAAGGAGGATCTTGAGGGGGTGAGAGGTAAAAGCCAAGTTGAGCTAGCTAATGCATAGGGAACTCATTTAGGTATGGTTGTGTAAGATGTTGGTTCTTTACTTGCATGTGTTGTGTCTTTGTATGAAGACCAAGTGTATATGCATATAAATGAGCCTATCTATGCTTGTTTCATCAATGTTTTGTTTTTTCTTTCTGAAGAACATATTTATTCATCGTTTCAGTGGCATGTTGCTGGATAATATGAATCACATATAAAAACAAAACAATATGTATATAAATATATTCCTACATAAACTACTAGGGTGGTCGATGCATATGATGCTGCCTGAAATCGGATGCATACAAGAATTTTCTTTCTAAATTAATAGGATATATATGATAGAATAGATCTTCAAAAGAATCTAATTTAGGTTAAAGAATCCAACCCAATTCAATATAATATATTTTACATGAATATTTTTAAAAATATCATTTTTCTATATCGTGTGACATTAAACATTATTTTAAACACTTTTTAGTTTTCACTTAAAAATTCCAATAAGTATCCGTGTGTGCGTTGTTTCTAATATAATATTGAATAGTTTTTATGTGGAAAATTTCAACAAATTCGGCGTCCTACCGTGACTTTATCAGTAAAATACCACATATACAAAATCAAATATAAACAAACTAGAAGAAATTTAGCAAACCGTACATCATGGTCAACATTATTCTAGTAAATCCAATGGTAATTAATGTTGATATATATCTATCTATCTATCTATCTATCTATCTTGGTACCGATGACGCAGAATCCGAATCAACCGTCAAGGATAGAACAACTTTATGTCACAATAAGCATTCTCAAATTTTCAACAATCCAAATCCCGTTCTCTCTTTTTGGTCTCAAAGTAGTTAAAATATACATATCCTCCAATGGATTCTCGTAAATATCTTTTCTTATCTTGTAAATATTCTGTCCACGTTTCCTAACCAACGTCTAGAATTTCGTTAGCTTTAGGAAAAATTATTTTCCTCCTTTGTATATATTCTGCTAGTTTGATTGATGGAAAAATATAAAAAAGAATGGATCCCAAAGTATTCAGCTCCACTGAGCTAAAGAGTCGTGGGAATGGGAATTCACTCAAACGTTAGAAAAAGATGCCCAATTCTACAATCAATACCTGCATATGCAATTTGGAAAATTTTTGTTGAATTAGTTGTGAATAAATAAGTAGTTTAGTTTAGCTTTTAGATGCTGTTTTAAATTTTAACTCAATATTTTGTATTTGAAAATAAAAAAAAGCGCACACAAGTTAATAGACAGGAGTTTCACAAATTCAATCGTATTCGAAAACACTAGCAGCAAATTAAAAAGAATATTAGTTTTAAGTATTTCTATAATTTTAATATCGAATCACATGAAAACTCGTGTAACACGATTTATGATCAGGAATTGGCACCTTTTTCTTCTTCTTATTATTTATCTTTGTAATCATTTTTCAATTAGTGCAATGATTAATAATCTCCGAATCTACCATCAACATATATATGAGGCTGTGATTGAAAATCGTACACTATATTATGTAACTTAAATTTTTTAGTGGGATTTTGGTGCTGCCTCTGTTGGAAGTTCTGCTTATCGTGTTGTATCCCAACGTGATTTGCCTGTTTTTTATTTCAACTTTAAAATTTTGCCTTTGACTTTCTTATTAGTAGAGTTCAGTTCCACATGAGATGACTCAACTTGTGATTTTTTCTTTAAAATCTAATTTTAGTAATTGTAATAATTTTGCATCGCACTAGCTAGTTTGGGAGAGCTTAGTTTCAACATTGATAGGAGAGTGTTCTCAAACACGCTTAATGAAATTTTGTGCGAGTTATGTTGCAGGTTTCCTTGCAAGTACTTGCATCCGTCTGGAATTTTATAAACTCGAAAACAAAATAATTTTCTAATTTTTACTCTTTGATAAGTATATAATGTATACAAAACGAACCTATCATGTATGAAATAATAGAACAATAATCGATAGTAATCACTATTCAACGACCCATCTAATATTCGAAAGGGGATCCTATTCGTGCTTTAATCAATACCTCGATTGGCCGAGCCATACTCGAGTTAAAATAACCCATAAAACTGAGCCCCTTTAATGGCCACAACACACCTCATTTTCTTCTCCTCTCCCACTCTCTGCAACAAAATTCATAATCCTGAAATTCAAGAATAAACAACAAATCTAACATATTAAGACAACATATATATGAGGCTGTGATCGAAAATCGTCACACTATATCATGTTACACAATTTTTAGTAGGATTATAGTGCTGCTTCTTTTAGAAGATCTGCTTATCGTGCTATGTCGTCCAATAGCGATTTGCTTGTTTTTCACATGCTAAAACTTATCATGTGATTTTCCAATTTAATTTTAATTAGTACTTGTAATAATTTTGCATATTTGGGAGAGTTTATTTCAACATTGATAGGAGTGTTCTCCGAACACAATTAATGAAATTATTTGTAAGTTACGTATTTCTCTCCAACCATTTGGAACTTTATGAACTCGAAAACAAAATAGTTTTGAATTTTTTTCTCTTCAATAAATATTCTCTATCCAATTTATCCCGTAACGAGCTTAATGTATGAATAAATATAAGATAAATTAATGAGTAATCCAATAGTAACCACAAATTGACCCGTCTAATACCCGTATATTGTAAAATTTTAATCGATACGTCGAGGATTCACTAAAAAAGAAACACTTTTTGATATGGTGGAATTGCGTAGCAAATGAACGAAATTCGTAGCAATAACTTTTTATTACGTTAGTTCGCTACGAAAAAATCGGTAGCAAATAGTTTTTACTACGATCTTTAACCATTTGATACGGTATCTTTTCCGTAGTAAATAAAGTAAAAAAATATACGTTAGTTTGCCGGATGTTCTCTGTAGAAAAAGATAGTAATAGCTACGCATGGACTTCTGTAGCAAAAGTTTCAATATAATTAGATAATACATTTATTACGCCCAAGATATCGTAGCCAATATATATATCATGAATGAAATTAATTTCTCAAAGTGGGTACTTTTCTTGTAGCAAATATTCAAAAAATAATATGTTTCTACTATTTATTATAATAACATATATATTTTTTCATAATTCAGGTACAAATAAATAATATTAACTCATATCCTAAAAAGAAAAATTATATGACAAACTAATATCAAACATATGATAAACATCGTTCATGCATACCTATGTACAATCAACAATATTCCAATGCCGACATAGTTAAAGCTTTTTAAATTAATTCTTTTCTTTGGATATGAAGTATAAAATCATGTAATTGTTAACCATATCTAAATTTTGAGAAAATTGTCGTATTATTCAGAAACAAAGCATAATTAGAAAGTTAATTAAAAAATTTATTAGATTGAGGAGTATACTAAAAATTCAGGTCCTATATAGGGTTAAACTCAAACTATCCGGGTTTTTTTTTTTTTGTTCTTATTTAATTCATTATTTTCATGTACAAAATTCAAAAAATTATAAACTCGCTCCCAAATTCCTCCCTGTAGAAATAATACAATATGCCCTTTCCATCAGAGTGTTGTCGTGGTAGCAGGTTGGTCCCATATCATGCACGGAATCACACCTTCACTTCATCTCCAAGTATACACATCGACACACATACAAACCTAAAATGCCTATAAAACTGTGCTCTTCTCTTGCCCACAACACTCACCACTACTAACACACACTCATTTTCTTCTCCGACTCTCTGCAACAGAATTCAACAACAATGTCAGTTTCAGAAAATGGTGCCGGCTATGCATACACAGAGGACGGAACTGTAACTCTGAAAGGGAAACCACTTCTCCGATCCAAAACTGGCCGATGGACTGCTTGCTCCTTCATCGTTGGTAATTCCCTCTCTTTATTTATAATTCCCCCTGCTAATAATCATTACCGAATTTTGAGGGGCTTGTCTGTCGGCAAAGTGGTGAACCTACGTGATATATGAGTACTCGTCGAATGAGACTTCTCTTTCTATTCTGGTTACGTTCTTCTTTCATATTTTTTCGTGCATCTTTGTGTTTGACCTATCGCCCCTATAGGAAGAGTCGTCCTACTAGAGTTTTATTCTCCATGGCGAATTCCTTTATAAATTTTTCCTCATCCGAGAGTTTCTTTCTCTTGTCTATCAAGTTACTCTTAGCTCTCCAAACCCGCGTGAATGTCTTGCTCCCCAAACTACTTTTAGGAACTCGATGCCTTGTGAGTTCCTGGCTGTGTGTTCCTATTTCACCTCGTATCCATTCACGTGTCAATAGCTAGCCACGCATGAGTGGTAATTGTGATCACTACTGATTTCCAAAGGGAAGAACCCCGTCCCTCACAACCTTGTTGGAAAAACCGAGAGGATTTACAGCGTCACTCCCTTTGGTTTTTATACATGATTAAACGTTTCAACAACCTCCATCATTCATGAAGAATCTTGAAAAAGAAAAATTAAATTATAATATCATAAGTACAGGTCAAGAAAGATGATGATTAATGATTTAAATTAGTGTCTATTTTGTTTGTTTTTTCCATTCAATTATTTGTTGGGATAAAAAATTTGTTAGTTTATGGGATGTTAGGTGAGTTTATATTTTATAACATGCATCTAGGTTTAGTCTTACGTTTCCAGGTTAAGGATGCCACTGTATAAATATAATCTAGTCGTAGCTGAACAATGGAACTCTTGCAGGAATAAAACAAATTTTTTTTTTATTTTGTTCTGAAGATATATACGTTGAAAAGTCTAAGGAGAACATGTTCTTTCTATCCTAGTTTGCATGTAATATTTTTATTCTTTTTCAAAAGAAAAAAAAAATCCAAGCTAAAAAGTACACTTTTATTTTTTTGTGTTTTGCACTTTCCTCCAATTTAAATATTTTTATTTTATTAATTTTGTTATTTTAGAATCTTGTCCCGTCACTGTTTTTGAACAGAGAAGCATATATCTATCCCCTCTTGGGTATATAATTCAATAATATCTACAGGTAGTGGGCTCAATAAGAACATTTAATAAAGGTACATCTTGTTTGTATACTCAATTTTCACTTTGAAATGACTCTTTTTCCCATTTTCTAAAAGAATAGTGTTGGTCTAAGAATAATGATAGAAAAGACACTCAGGAACAAATCATGTTCCGTGAGGACTTCACATATAAAATATTTAGGATTAAAGTATGTGCCGCAAATAACCTAGAACAATTATAAGGGGGAATTCTAGCTCGATCGGGTTTTCGATCATCGTTTAAACCAAATCATACATATATTAACTATATAATACATGTTATCTGATTAATTATTTTTTCTAAAATTTTTACTAATTATATGATTTGTGTAAGATACTCATCTGTTATTTTATTATACTGGTTTGGACGAAAACATATTCAAATTAGAATTATCTATAGACAATAATTAATACGACTATAAATATTGCTATATTGCAGTATACGAGATATTCGAAAGAATGACCTATTGTGGGATATCTGCAAACTTGGTGTTGTATCTAACGAAGAAGCTGCATCAAGGAACCGTAACAGCCGCGAATAATGTGACATATTGGTCAGGGGCTGTTTGGATGATGCCCATTTTAGGTGCTTACGTTGCCGATGCACACCTTGGTCGTTACTGGACTTTCATTATTGCCAGTGTCATCTATTTCATGGTAAGTGCAAATTTTCTGTAAAATAAATTACAGACACATATAATGCAATGCATGGATATAAACATTACTATATAATGCGGTGATATAATCTATTTTTTCTAAAAAAAAAATTCCAACAAATATTTCATCTCATATTTCATTCGTTCGCATGCCCCAAATGTATCGATAAAACCTTTTAAATTAGAAAAGAGAATATTTTAATTTAAACCTTTTAAATTGGAAAAGAGAATATTTTAATTTTTCTTATATCACAATTTTTTTTCCTTTTAAGTCTTTATCTTCCTGTCCATACAGGTGGTGTGTATGAATAAGTAAAATTGAAGATAAAAACGTGGAATCAAACCCAATTTGAGGCTGGAAAATGGGTAATAGTGGGGATTACGATTGTTAATGGATTGTATTTTAATATGAAGCCGGTTTGAGTCCGATCCCGATTTTGATATATTTGATCAATAAAATTTTTTATAGAATATATCCAATTATGAAGTCATTCCATATAAATTAATCTAATATGAAATTAAGAAAAGTCGTTAAGTCTAATTTTTTATGATATTTTATTAAACTTTATTAATTTATAAACAAAAATTAAATTACATCATGGGTATCATTGTATATTATGTTATGATATACCTTTCACTATTTACTTAAAAGAAGTATGTCACCTCTTATTAATAATTTTCAATCAACATATTTCAAATGAATTTAAGTAAAAATAATAAATAATTTGTTAAATATCATTATTATTTTTAATAAACATTATGTATTTATATTTAATTCTTTATATTTATTCTTTCAAAAAGAAAATAACTAGTAATTGAGTCAGATTTTTTTTTATCAGAACTAATCTAATTCAATTTCTTGCAAATACATACAATATTAATAAATTCAAATTCTATTCAAAATCAATTATTAAATTTCTTTATCAAATTAAAATATGATATTATTTAATTCAACTCAGATCTGATCCATCGAAAACTTTAGTGGGGACCAACGGACAGTTGACTCAAGTGGATAGGGTTTGAGTTCACTTAAGCAAGGTCTCGGGTTCTAACCTTGTGGATGTAAAAAACTACGTTGGGAGAGATCTCTGCAATAAGCGCTTTTAACTATTTCGGGAGATTAGTCCTTCACTCAATTGGGTGAGGAAAACTCTGAGAGATCGGAAAGAAAAGAAAACGTTAGCGGGGGATGTCTATCATTATCAATAATGAATCGAAAACTTGAGAAAAGGTCCACCACTTTAGTTTTTAGAATATGATCACATTCTTCGACACATTTCTTTAATGGGAGTATCCACTTTCTAACATGCAAATGACATGTTACTGTCCGCTGTTATATATTCTATAATTCCTCTATATATGTCCTTGATTCCAGGACCCCATCTCTAACTCAATTTGAAATTTTGAATCCGATTCAATTACGTAAATTATAAAATTGATTTTTTTAATCAAATCGTACTATACATATCTATAATTTAAAATAAGTGGACCTAATATGGAATTAGGGAATATTAATTGATTATTATTGTGTAGCATAAATATTAAAAATAAAAATAATTAGGACTAAAATTCAATATATGTCTCGTTGTATTTATATATTATTCATGACTTTAATATGTTTTTCATTAATATTTTCTTCTTAAGATTCTAAATTTAAATGCTTATAAAAACAATGACATAATTCATGAATAGTAATCGTTAGTCAATATTATATATTAGTGCTCAATTTTTTATTTACATTTACAATATTCTTTTATTTACAAGACGCATTTATTTTGTAATTTTTTGAGTTTTGTTTTTAATTTCTTCAAACTATAAACATTTTTCTATCCGATCCAACCTGTTTAAAATCCTGACTTCATCCCTCGTTATAGATGACGAACTAGACATTTTATTGAACACGACAAGAATGACATTATATTTCTTCTATTTTCAGGGAATGTGCCTATTAACTCTATCAGTTTCGGTAACAGGACTACGACCACCGCCATGCACCGCCGCAAACACCGCCGACTGCCCCAAGGCCACCACCGTAGAACTGGCGGCTTTCTACACGGCCCTCTACATTCTAGCCGTCGGAACAGGCGGAACAAAGCCCAACATCTCCACAATCGGGGCCGATCAGTTCGACGAATTCGACCCAAAAGAGAAGGCCCAAAAGCTATCCTTCTTCAATTGGTGGATGTTCAGCATTATGACGGGCATTCTTTTTGGCAACACTGTGTTGGTGTGGATTCAGGATAATGTGGGCTGGGCCTTGGGCTATGGCATCCCCACTATTGGGCTTGCTTTAGCGATTATAATTTTCGTAATTGGGACACCTTTTTATCGGCACAAGAAGCCCAGTGGAAGCCCATTTACCAGAATGGCAAGGGTCATTGTGGCTGCAGTGAGGAAGTGGAGAGTTGAGGTTCCTAATGATGATAGAAAGTTGCATGAATTTGATGAAGAAGAATACACTAAGAAAGGCAAATTTAGGCTTCAATCTACAAACTATCTAAGGTTTGCATCAAACTAACCAAATTTTCCATATGGGAAAAAACTCTTATAGTTAAAAAATTACGACGGTGAGGATTTTCTTTTATAATTGGATTAAACTTCAGAGTGATATTTGTAATTATTTTTAAATATAAAAATATAATTTTGAAACTAAAAACACTTTTTCTTTAATGTTATAAAGATTCAACCTCATCCCATTTCTAATTTCAAACTTGTGGCAATTAATCCAATGCAGGTTCTTGAACAAAGCATGTGTGCAAACATCTTCAAGAAGTCCATGGATGCTCTGCAGCATCACAGAAGTTGAAGAAACCAAACAAATCCTAAAACTACTACCAGTCTTGGCCTGTACATTCATCCCAAGTGTAATGGTGGCTCAAAGCAACACCCTCTTCATCAAGCAAGGCTCCACTCTCGACAAGTCAATGGGCCCCAACTTCAACCTCCCTCCGGCCAGTTTAGGCGCTTTCGTAACCGTGTCGATGCTCGCCGCCATCTTTCTTTACGATCGAGTATTCGTTAAGGTTGTAAGGAAATGGACCAAGAATCCAAGAGGCATCACTCTCCTCCAAAGACTAGGCATCGGCTACATGCTCCACATAGTCATCATGATAACCGCCTCTGCTACAGAGAGGTATAGGCTAAATGTGGCCAAGAAGCACGGCCTAGTCGAGGGGGG
This sequence comes from Lippia alba, assembly GCA_037834125.1. Taxonomy (NCBI): domain Eukaryota; kingdom Viridiplantae; phylum Streptophyta; class Magnoliopsida; order Lamiales; family Verbenaceae; genus Lippia; species Lippia alba. The sequence continues at coordinate 5,583 of JBBMKE010221792.1, read as the reverse complement.
AGGTCAGGTGCCGCTAACAATATTTGTTTTGCTCCCTCAATTCGTGCTCATTGGAATTTCCGACGCGTATGGTGAGGTGGCGAAGCTCGAGTTCTTCTATGATCAAGCCCCTGAGAGCATGAAGAGTCTCGGCACTTCATTTTTCTCCACAAGTAATGGAATCGGAAATCTCCTCAGCAGTTTTATTTTGTCCACCGTTGCCCGTGTGACCAAGGAGAATGGTCATAAGGGGTGGATTCTGAACAACCTCAATGAATCCCGCTTGGATTTGTACTTTGCGTTTCTCGCGGTTTTGAGTTTCTTGAACTTTATCGTCTTTTTGGTGATCGCGACGGTCTTCCGTTACAAGGCCGAGGTGTCGGACTCGATGGAGGTGCTCAAGGAGGATCTTGAGGGGGTGAGAGGTAAGAGCCAAGTTGAGTCGGCAAATGAAGGGAATTGATTTTGGTATATGGTTATGTAAAGTGATGGTTCTCTTTTCTTGCATGTGTGTTGTGTCTTTGAATTAAGACTAAATAAGTGTATATTTCCTTTTTAAATTGTAGACTCAAAAGGAGGTAGAACGACATGCATCATGAGAAATTGAAATTTGATAAAAGAATTGAGTTGACACAAAAGTAAATAAACTACTTAAGTTTGCTTCAAATTCGCAAGCTTTCAAGGAGACTAACTCCTTCGATATACAAAGTTGGACAAGAGCTACTTTGCCCAATTGTAATAAACAAAGTTGTATCCACAAAAAAAAGAAAAAAAAAATTAGTAAAACAATCCCATTTGCCTATGCCTAGAAAAAGAACATTGAAATTTAGCAGAGTTTTCCTCCAATGTTTTTATCATTGTTTGGAGTACCACCAGCCTGTATAATTGTAATATTCATTACAAATCATTTGTAACAACAAGGCTGTATGTTCTTTCATTTGTTAGAACAATCCAACAAGGTTGTTCTAACAACATTCTTTTTCCTTTTATAATCTTTTTCTTTCTTTTTTTCATTTTCCCAACTCCATAACACACACTTGTCAACTCCTCTTAGCTAGTCCAAACGTCCTCTTCAAGAAATAATTCGCGGCCCGATCGTTCCGGTGGCAGAGCACCCGTAGGATCGTGTTCGGATCTGTTCGGTTCCATCGCCCCGTCGTTGGAGGCATCGGAAGTTTCCTCCCGGCCACGACGCCAATCCCACTCGCTTCACAGGCCACTATACTGAAATCCTCCACCAGCTGCTCGGTCGACTGTCCCATCAAGTCAATAACCCCTTCAACCACCTCTGCTTCTCTTACAACCTTGTCCTCCCCGATCAACCCTTCACCGCATGTGAAGAAGACTCGTTTCAAGTTCGCAAAGTCCTCCACGATCATCCCATAATCAAACCTTGAGAAGATCCTCGAGCTGCCACCGGCTAATAAAACCATTAGATAGGCATCAAAAGACGCCTTCATCACTTCCTTCAGAGCAGAGGGCTGAGCCCTGTCTGTCACTATGGCACATAGCAGAGTCAGATTCTGCTTCAATGCTCTTATGGCGGGCTTAATGCGGGCATTTTCCACGTCTGCGACGTAGAGGCTTCCGTACAAGACATGGTTTGAGTCCATGAAGATAAGGCGGTATGCAGCCACTTCTGACACGTGCTGAGAGGCGGATTGGATAGATGATCGGCTGTGCTCAAAGTAGGAGCTCCCAAGTTGCCTTCGGTTGCCAAAACGGGCTGTTGGAGAGGTGATTTTTGGGGAGAGCGAGAACATTTTTTCGAGCGTGTGGAGTTGTGCGAGAAGGTATTGTAAGGTGTTTAGGCGGATGTAGAGGCGTTGGGTGCCACGGCTCGTTGAGGGGCGGGGATTGTTGCCTTCTTCGTACATGGTTTGGTCAGGGTCATGTATTCTGATGCCGCAGGCGGCTTTCCGCCAGAGCTTCGTGAATTTTGAGTCACGGCTGCATCGGGTTAGGGGAGGAAGTGTGGGGAGGTAGCTTTGTTTTGAGCCTGAAAATTGGAAAGGATATGTTGGTAAGATCAAGTGAGTTTGATCCAAGAATACATGCAAAGAATGAAGTAATTGGCTTTTGATAATAGAGCCTAAAATGTTTTTCCTCTCTTGTAATGATCATACATTATTGGGGTTCTTTGTAATTTATCATACTTCCTTATATCTTTTAACTTGTTTCAGCTTATAAACTCATCTGAACACAGAAACACTAGGAATCACACAGAAGAGTTAGATCCTTACCACATGCTGCCACAAACATGATGTACTCTACAAGGAGACGCTCCAAGCCATTGGTGAAATCATAGATTAAATTTTCCGATACGTTTATCGGGATTTCAAAGAAATTCTCCACGGTTTCCTTGGCGAATTTGATTATATCCGAAGCCGAACGAGCGTATGGCTCTAGTTTGGACTTCGGATTCCATGTCTGAGAGAAAAACACGAGTATCCAACAAACATACATGAAAGAAATAGTTTATACTCGTATCACAGTAGTATCTGAAGTTGCAACAAATTTACCTCAATATCTTTTATCCTCTGGAGACTCTCCTTCCCCAGCTTGAGCCTATCATGAATCCATTGTTTCATCATCCTGAGTATGATACTCTCAACTTCGTAAGGATCCATCTCTCGCACGACCGCTTTCCCACCTTCTTCATACTCAACAGAGTCCTCTGCCACCATTTGTACCAAAGCCTTCTCAAGCTTTCCGGCCCTCTGCAACACTAAGATGGTTTCGTCCATCGAGGAAGATCCCCCTGTTAGGTATTGCTTCAGCAACGTTCCGTAGCAAGCGTGCAGCGTCGAAGCAGAAACTCCAGCAGCGAGGGGGTGCCATTTCTTGAGAATAGGACTGAAAATGTCCTTCTCCTTTGAAGCTAAATCCTCTGTTTCTCTAGCTAGTTTTATTAGAACTTCGCTCACCTTTGGTGCGTCGGGCCTTTCCGGCCCGTTCATGTTTTGATCCTCCAACATCTATACATTGTAACATTAGAGTTAGTATTGAGAAGAAAGAGCATCAACTATGGAAGTTGTAAATCCAATGCAGGGAATCCTCATTACACAAGTCTGTTTGAGTCAACTCCAGATTAGAACTATCCAATTAAAAAAAAATCATTAAACCCCTGTAGCTACCAACTAAAAATGCAATCTTTTTAACCAATCAATCATACCGGACATGCAACAACGACACACAATAGAGACCACTATATACAAAATGAAACAGAGGATCTAGACATCAAAAACAGACGAACCTTAGCAAACGCGTTCCTCGCAGACGAGCGAATGTACCAATCGACCTTATTCTCGGCCGCATCATCTAACAAGAACTCCCCACTATCCTGAGGCGAAGTAACATAACAAGGAACATCCTCTTCCAATATCTTCTTGGCCGAGAAAAACATAGGAAGAATGCTTTCAAGAAGCGCCGCATTCCCCTTCTCGAAGCTGCCATGATAGTCCACCAACCTCTTCTCGCACCACTTCTTCATCTCGAGCAACGTACATCCCAACATCTTCACATAAACATCCTCTCTATCAATCTTCTTCGCATCATTCGCCACTTCGGACAACATGGTGAGAGAAGCTGCGAGAAGATCCGGCTCCACTTGTCCTGTTACAATGTACTTCTCGAAAAGTGCCCACGTAAAGCATAGGTTGTGAATTGACCTATTGATCCCCAACATCCCCCATGTCTTCTTTATGAGTTCCAACAGTTCGTCGACTTCGTCGAGGACTAAAGTCTCGTCCTTGGAGTCGAACACGGAGTTGAGTAAGGAGTTGTAGATGTGGACGTTGAGGGGGTAGCCGTCGGCCCAATGGCAGACGTCGGTGGAGCCGCCATCGGAGCTTCTCCACGCGAGGAAAACAACAGTGTTGCAGAGGGCGCGCATGGTGTCGGAGTTCTTGCCGGTGTCGATTGCCTTTGACTCAGAAGATTCGAGGATTTGTTGGAATTTTGATGCGTGAGGTTTGTCGGATTTGGTTAGGGGGATGGAAGGGTGGAGGAGGAGGCCGGCTTCAAGGATCTTGAGCTGGCGCTGCTGCCATTGATGGTACTCATTTGCATCTGTGAATTCTGAGGGTTTTAGGTGGCGGAGAAGCTCCAAGGGGAGGATTATTGTCTCCGCACGCCTCCCCATCTGAGAAAAGTTGTCACGTAAATCCATGAATTGTCTTAGTTAGATCATATGAGCAAACCATGTTAAGGTTTTAATGCTGTTGGAATTCATGATGGTAATCTAATGACACTTTTAAAATGACGCTTTAATTTCCATATTAATGCAATGCAATCTTATCAAACTCAAGTCTGCATTTAGTAATTCTTTATTTAGATATGCAATCAAGTAATATATAGGACGTACGTACTTGTCCAACAAGCGTCCTCATGAGAGTTTTCCTCAGCCTATTATCGCTCTGCTCCGTCACCTTCATCTGCTGCCTCATTATCTCCGCCGACGTCTTCGGCCGTCTCATCCTCCCCACCCCGGCCCCCGCCGCCACACCCCCATTCGGCGACGACTGGTTGTTTGCCCCGCACGTGCTGCTCCGCCTCGCCCCCGTCCCTGCTCCCGCCCCCGGTTTCTTCACCATTTTCAGCCCCAAAGCCCTCTTCACCCGGCTCGTCACCGCCATTCCAACCCCAGGCGCCTTCACCGGCGACGACGACCCGTTCACGTCTCCACCGCCGTCATCCTGGTTCGCGTAGTGCCCTGCAGCCGTGCCACGGCTGCCGAACCCCGGCGATGAGCGGCATGCAGTGAAGAAGATCTCGTACGCCGCCTCGCGGAAGTCGTCGCTGTCGATGCCGTCGAGCTTCCCGAAGGGTGATTCCGGGGGTGGAGAATGGAGATGATGGGCCATGGGGTTAGAAAATTAGAAGGACGCCGCTGAGGTAGGGGGAGAGAGAAGGAGAGAAAAAGATTTGGTTGAAAGTGTTGTTTGTGGAGAGGGAAAGAAATGATGACAGAGAGAAATGAGACGGGCAATATTGTTTGTTGCAGGAGAGAGAGGGAGATGAATAATTTGATGGTTCCTTTTGGGCCTATAGCTGTAATGCGAGGAACACGATAAGGGGGAGGCTATGGAGCACCCAAATTCATCTCTAACACCTTATTATGCAGCTGTATATATACTTGTACGCTATATTTATGGAAATTTCTATCCAAATCCGATTTGGTCAAACTTATAAATAATAAGGCCGTATTGTCAATTGGAACTTTCTCTATCATAGATTTCTACAAATTTCAATTTCTCACTTTTGATTATCCCGAGCCTGGTTCGGCCAAACCGGTGTAACGAGGGGGTGAGTGTTTTGCACTTGTCGTGTGGTTGATGGAAAATTTGGGGAGAGTGACCAATCAAATAGCAAGTGTAATACACTTACCTTTTTGATTTGTTGGGTTCGGCCAAGTCGGGTATGGACTAGAATTTTCTCTGTTGCTGCTTTTATTTCTCTCCATTTTCACTTTCTGATTAACGGTAGTTTGGAATTACATATTCGGAAGAATTACACATTAGGAAATTTCTCACAAATAGGATAATATCACATGAATTATTAGTTTCTCTATGTAGGTCTAATTCCATGCATCTTAATAATTAT
>JBBMKE010221465.1:0-14669 GCA_037834125.1 Lippia alba | reverse complement strand
TTCAAGGGTTAGCCCGCCTAGCTTAGTGTGTGTGTTTGTCCTCGTTCTCCGGGATCTAGCTCGGGTATGGATTGTCCATTTCATACGCGGGTCGGGTCTTGGTGCGAGGGGATGTGATATCCCGGGCCAGGTGTTACAATTCTTACCCTTCCTGAGGGTATTGAGGGATACGCGGTTTACACGGATGAATCGAAACAAGGTCTCGAGGGTGTTTTAATGCAACATGGTCGAGTGGTAGCTTATGCTTCAAGGAAGTTGAAGGAGCATGAGAAGAATTACCTGACACATGATCTTGAGTTGGCCGTCGTGGTATTTTCTTTAAATAAGTGGAGACATTATTTATATGGGGCAAAATTTGAGGTGTTCGCCGACCACAAGAGCCTCAAGTATCTATTCATTCAAAAGGAGTTGAACGTGAGACAAAGGCGTGGATGGAATTTTTGGAAGATTATGATTGTAAAATCCAATACCACCCCAAAAAAGCAAACGTGGTAACCGACGCTTTAAGTAGAAAGGTGAGCGTGGCTAATTTAGAAGTTGGGACTTCGAGTGAGGAGGTGAAGTTGTGTGCAATGAGTTGTTGGTTGTCGAACTTAACGGTTAAGCTAGATCTATTTCAACAATTGAAAGAAGCTCAAAAGATGGATCCGGGCATGCAAAAGTTGGTGGCTAAATTAGAGAAGAATCCGGATCCTAAATTTAATTTTGATGAATCGGGCTTGTTAAGATTTAAGGCGAGAATATGTGTGCCGGAAGAGCTCAAGAGAATAATACTTGAGGAGGCACATCGATCGAGGTATGCGGTTCATCCGAGAGGTATGAAGCTTTATTGGAATTGAAAAGAACAGTTTTGGGGAAAAGGTATGAAGAGGGACGTCGCGAACTTTGTGAAGCGATGTCTAACGTGCCAAAGAGTGAAAGCGGAACACCAAAAACAGGCTGGAACTCTCCAACTGCTTCCGATTCCCGAATGGAAGTGGGAGGAAGTGATGATGGACTTCGTGTCTGGCTTGCCTAAAGTGAAAGGAGGTTACGATGGGATTTGGGTGGTTGTCGATAGATTGACAAAGTCGGCCCACTTTCTTAAGGTTCGAATGACGGATAAGGTCCTTAAGCTAGCCGAGCTTTATTGTCCAGAGATAGTCCGTTTGCATGGGGTTCCGGCAAGTATTATTTTCGATGGAGATTCGAGGTTCGCGTCGATCTTTTGGCAAAATCTTCAAAAATAATTGGATACCAAACAGAAATTTAGAACGACATCTCATCCTCCAACGAACGGGCAATCCAAGAGACTTATTTAATACTTGGAGGGTATGTTACAGGCATGTGCTTTGGACTTTAAAGATAAATGGGAAGAGCACTTGCCTTTGGTCGAATTTGCATACAACAATAGTTACCAAGACTCGATCAAGATGGCTCCTTATGAGGCCTTGTATGGGAGAAAGTGTCAATCACCATTGTATTGGGAAATTGAAGATTGGAAATGGACTGAGAAGGGTAAGTTGATTTGAGCAACGCCGAGATTGGAGATTGAGGATACTATCGAGAAGGTCCGAAAAATCAAACAACGGGCGCAAGATCGTTAAAAGAGTTACACCGATAAAAGAAAGAGGCCTTTGGAGTTTGAAGTCGGAGATCGAGTCTTTTTGAAGGCGCCTCCTAGAAAAGGCCTCACTCGTATAGGTAGAGGTGGAAAAATCAATCCACGATACCTTGGGCCATTCGAGATTTTGGAGACTATTGGAAAAATAGCATATAGATTGGATTTACCGCCCAATTTGACCGGGATACATAATATTTTTCACGCTTACAACTTCGAAAATATTATCCCGATGAAGATACCATTCTCCCCATTGAAGATGTGAATTTGGAACCGAACTCGACTATTGTGAAACATCCGGTAGCTATTCAAGATCGGAAAATTCAAGAGTTGAGGAATAAGCAGATACTTTTGGTTTGAGTTCTTTGGAGAGATCAAAAGTCTGAGGAGTCGACTTGGGAAACCGAGGAGAAGATGAGGAATTCGTACCCAAGGTTTGTTCGAAGGGTCGGATCGGACTTGAGGACAAGTCCATTTTAAGGGGGGAGGTTATAACACCACGTTCTTCGATCGGTAAAGGTACATTGTGTGATTTAATTCCTAATTGCGTTTAGGATAGAAATTATTTGTGTTATGTGATTTAATTGTGATTATGTGACAATTACATTTTAGAGATTTTGGAATCGAGCCTAGCCTTTGAAAACCGAAATAATTAAAACGGGAAAACCTTGAACCGAACCGACCAAAATAAACCAAACCAGATCCAAGACTTAAAGTCTTGAACCCCTTTCTTTTTCCTCATTTCACTAAAAAGATACTAAGGTAAGGAAGAAGGAGAGAAAGAAGCACCTCAAGCTCCAACCTTTGCAAGATCATTCCCGACCCATTTCTTCGTCTATTTTCAATCCGAAGTATGTTCCAGAATCCCCACAATCTCCTCTTTCTTTTAACCGAATGCTTCTCTTTTGGTTTTTCATTTATGCTTGAGTTTGGAGTATGTGATGAATAGTAAGGAATTGTAACCCATTAGTTGCATTTTGATGCTTGGATTGATTGGCATGAGTGGGAACCTCAATTATATGATCTATGTGACATATATGTTGCATTTATTACTTCGTTTTAGGTTGGGGATTGCATTTATGATGCATTGCATTAATGAGGTGAAAATGTATTTTCTTGGGTTTGCATTATATGAGCATTTGAGGCTTGAAAGCTTGTTGCATTTGCTTCCCTTATGATTGTTATTGCATAATTTGCTGTTGGCGTTGTGTATTTTTTGAGATATGTTGGTGTTTGGGGAGATTTGGCTCGAGCCTTGTTTACCCGCAACCTTTCTGCCCAGATTTCAAGATCGGAACGGCCGTTTCGGCCCTTAATGCATATCGGAAACGGCCGTTTGGAATCAAAATTTTGTCACATAATGTTTTGGAACGGCCATTTTCATTTCGAACTAGATTTCAAAATGGCCGTTCTGACTGGAAAATTTTATTACAGATGCATTTGAAACGGCCGTTTGGATTTTATTTGTAAATTCAAAACGGCTTATTCAAAGCTCTCGGGTTCCAGACTTGGGCCTCAAAACGGCCGTTCCCAATTTGTTCTAAAACCTGAAACGGCCGTTTCAAAACCCGCTGTAAAAAAAGTGATTTTTCAACTCTTGCGGTTCGATTCCTTTGCTACCAAAATACCTTTATATGTCCTTTTTGAGCTTTAATATGCTACTTTCATGTTTCTCATTTGTTGTATGACTTGTTTATGTACGATTTTGCATTTTGACATGAATATGTGTTTGATTTGGAATCATTTGAGCATGTTTATGCATCTCATGCATGCTTTGCATTCTACGCGTCATATTCGGTACATTTTGAGTCTAAGTCCCGAGTTTTGTGTCCTTTTGTGTTTTCAGAGCCGAGTCCAGATACTACCGAGCCCGAGGTTTAGGTGGTTCTTGTTCGTTTGCTCCCGGTTCTACTTCCTTTTGTCACAAGTGAGGTTTAGGATATTTGTATTAGCTAAATGACCTATGGCCTATTCTTTATTGATTTCTCAACCCGTATGCGAATATATCTTATATATCTATTTAATTATGGGTGTATAAGATATGAATATGGACTTGTGGACTATCTTAAAGGTTTAGATGAAATTGATATATGAATAGGCATATGTAAGCTTTGTTTTGAAAACCTTTTTTTGTAATTTGTCCGGTTTGAGCGAGTTGTGCCCTGAAAGATGGGAATTTGGTTTAGTGTGATTTGTTGGGGCCCCAGAATTATGGGTAAAGATCCCCGGTACGACGGGTGTCATCAGGTTTGACCTGTGCGTAATTCCATTTGAGGTATACAACTGCGACTCTGAAGGTTGGGAAGACTTGTGTACCTTGAGCCTTGAGTGAATGACTGGAGATGGCATATTGTGGGTTCGCAACCCCTTACATATTTGTATTTGTGGTAGTGAGGGTTTGATTCTCGAATGCCGAGAAGTAGAGGATGGATTGAATTTGTTATTTAATATGTGTGATATTCGAGAAGGAGGTGGAGAGTCCGAACTCGCTGGATGTTTATTCATTTTGTATTGGATAATTATGAATTAAAATAGGAAATTTGATATACGTATTATGTTCTATTGAAAATGTTTGGGTAAAATCCTAGCCAGATCATGATCGTCACTCTCTTATTTATTTTGATATATCTATATTCGGTGTGGGTGTGCGTTAGCCCCCTCACTCAGTCGAGCCGCTAGACTGACACTCTCTCTTTCCCCCTTTAGTTCAGGTTTTTGGCTCGAGCTAGGCGGGAAAGTGCATCGTCAAGTTGTACTTCATGGTCTAGGTCGAGTTGTATTGCACTTATATTTACTTTGCTACTTTTGGATACTTTGTTATGGAGAATTTGTAAACTTGTTATTATTTTGGCCCCGTGGGCATTGTATGTAAGTTGTGCTCTTATCGAGCTTTCGATGTGATCCTTTTTCACTTCCGTATTTATTTGCTCAGTGTTTTGTGTGCGCTCTATTAGTTTTAGCCCCTCTTAGCATAGTGTGTGAGTGTAGGTGTGACGGCCCGTTCGATACATCGCCTAGAAATGCGTTATGAGAGACTTTACTTTATGCAATTACGTGTTTAAATTCCAACTTAAGTGACTATGTGCTTTAATTAATTAAAATGGAAAAGAATAAAATATGAATTCTTGCATGACAACTTGAGGATTGATTTAATTTAATTTAAGAATAGGACTTGGGCCTATTTGTATTTGGGCCTAATTTAAATTAGGCATGTTCGGGGTCATTCGAACCATGTGACCTTAGGAATTAAAATCCGAATTCTGATACTACCTTTGAGTTCTTTTCTCTATTTCAGACCATTGAAATTTATTTCAAACCTTTTTACAACCATTTAAACTTTAAGCCTTTTGTTTGGCCCTTTTAACCCAAAACCCACTTTAAAACCCATTAATTATTCTTGACCTATTAATACAAAACTTGAGCCACCATATATATACCTAATTATCACAACTCTCCCATTCATATTCATTTGTCTCACAAGACTTGTCTCCATTACTCTCTCCCCTTTTTCCTCTCTAATTTCCGAGTGGATTTTCTGCGGCTTTCTTTACGACACCATAACTCTCTCGTTTCTCAACAGATTTTGGGGAATGAGTAGTCTAACTTCAATGTTTTGATGAGAGGATCATGAGAGTACCATCATCTCAGCCATACAATAAAGGATGAGGAAGCTATCAACGATTTACAGTAGCCGTTTGGGTATTTTCTTGGCAGAATTTTGGCAGCCATTTTCCGGTGCGTCTGGCATCCGTTTCAGGCACGTGGGTTATCAATCTGAAGCATCTTGAGGATACGCATCGATCTGGAGTGGCAGCACATGCATAGGAGCAGCGGTGAAGATGCACGTGCCGCTTGAAGGTGGCGGAGCTTGGGTGGCGTGACTAAGTCGCGTTTGAGGCTGTTTCGGCCACTTTTTTTGGCGACCATCTTGGGGCTTTCGAAGAGATCGTCATAGGTAAGTCACTGCCTTTTACGGATCTCATTTTCGTTCACCGGAGTGGAAGTTATTTGATTTTGAAGTTTTTTGGGGGTTTTCGTACGCTTGGATTTCAGATCTACGATGATTGGCTTGGAATTTGTAAAAATTGATTGAGGATTTGGATCGAGAGAAATGACTACTTGCTTGAGTAATTTTTCAGGATTTTTTCGGCGACTTTCGGCGGTGGCCCGGTGGCGGCCCGGTGACTTTCCGGCGGCTCCGGTGGCGGTGCTCTAGCGATTTTCGAACAATAGATCGGCCTCGATGCAATGAGTTCAATGCCGCTTTCGGTTCGTTAATTGGATGCTTGAATTAATTATTTTAATTGCGAATAAATTATTTATTGATTGGTTTGTTGATCGTATGTGCTTCCTTTGTATATGATAACATGGGTTTGATGAATTGTGATATTTATAGATGTCTCGTTTTGCAAATTGGATCCAGATATTATGAAATTATGCTAATTGTTCATGTACGAAGGGGTATTAGTGTAATATTTGAAAACTAGTCTCTTGTATGATTGAATGAATTATGGTAATTGGTAATTGTTATGCTTGTGAACAATTAATCCTTACATGAATAATTGTATAAACACTTAAAACGATCAATCTTACTTGAATAATCAACTAAGGGGAGGTACGTATAATATTATGGAACTATGTTGTAACTTGAGCTTGTGTACCAAACTTGTTGTGAAGTTATAAGGTATGATCCTAAGTGATTTGGGTGCACTATATTTGTATCAAGCATGCTATCTATGTACAACAACTTTGTGTGTTTATATGATTAAGTTGCTCTTACTTATGCATTTTATATCTCGATATGAACTTGATGCTTAATTGTAATATTATAGTTGAACTTTGTGAATTTAAATAATTTAATTTGCATTTTATGGATAACTTAACTTCCTAAATTGATCTAGCATCTTTGAATATGGAATTGCATGATGGTTGCTTGTTAATATGATCTTGTTGAGCATTGATGTACGTTGATTGACCACCACACCATATGAAAGCACAACATGAACACTTATGCATAACCACAATCATGTTGAGCAACGCCGTGCGTCTTGTTTGGTTCATATTGAGTCTTAGTTTGGCTTTCTGTTTGTCTTCTTTCAGAGTTTGGTGGTGCGGGCGATCCCGTGGGTTGAGTGTTTGGCCTACACACTCTCAGACTCGACTCTTTCGAGGTGAGGTTTAGGTTTTGTATAGTGCGACCTATGACCTTTATATGTTGTTTTCACTCCCTGTATGCGAGTATACTATATTATGCTCTACTATCTATTGGATATATATGTTTATGATCTTATGTACCACCTTTGATTTTGGGAAATTATTATGAAGGTATATATAAGCCTTTCTGGAAATCTGTTCTGTTATGTTCAGGATCTGCTAGCGAGGTTTTGGCCATGAGATATTGGCATCTGTCTGTTCTGTTCTGTCTGGGATCCAGGATCTGCGGGTAATGGAGCCACTGGTACGGCAAGGGCCGTCAGTGTTTAACTATGTGAGTAGTTCCACCTTGAGATATGTTCACGCGACCTGTGCTGTAGGTAAGGTGACGTATCTTGAGCTTTCGGCCCAAGGGTCGGGGATGACTCTTGTGAGATCGCATCCCCTTAAGGTATGTCTGATCTGGACGGATTGAGCTGGCCAGCTCTCTCTGTCACCGGAATGATGGTGGGATTGAGTTATGTTTTGTTTTTTTTGTTCTGTTCTGAGGCGTTGTTGGTTGGAAACTCGTACTCGTCGGGCAATTCTGTTCTGTTTTCCTGGAATTCGTGAAACGGGATAGGATCTTCATAACTTGTTTTCGAACTTATATATATTTTAGGTATTTTTCAACTATTTTGATGTGCAAAACCTTAGCCCCGGTTCATGAGTTCACTCTTCTGTTCTGTGCTTTGTTCTCTCTCCCTCTCTCTCTATATATATAGTGGGTATGCGTGAGCTCCCTCACTCACTCAATTGACTGACACCTCAATTTTGTCTTTCAGTTGCAGGTCTTTCTTTTACAAGCTAGGCGGAGTTGTGTCTTTGTTTGTACTCGTCAGTCTTTAGAGTCTGTTGCATTTCATAATTATGTTGTTACTTTTGGATTACTGTACTCGTACCTTATTTACTATCTGAGAATACTTATGCTTTACTTTATGTTGACCATGTGAGGTCTAGGATAGCCTTGTGTGGCTTAGTTGCAATGGCCTTGTGTAGCTTAGATGATTTGTGTGGCATAGGATTTTATATTTGGCCCTGTGAGGTATTGTTGGTTTTCGATGTTGTATACTCTGGGTTACCTCTACTATCGTTCTATCTGTCGTATCTGTTTGGTTCAAATCGCTTTCGCATTCTATTGATTTTGTTTATTGCTTCCGCGTACTCTGTCGGTTTAGAACAGCCTAGCCTAGCGAGTGTGTGGTCTCCCGTTCTCTGTGATTCGAATTTGAGTTTGGACATCAATTCCTTGACCGAGTTTGGATTACAATGCGGGGGATGTGGCATCCTTGTTTGGGGTGTTAGAGGTTGATTTGGCGAGCCCGTAACGTTCGAAGAGCTGAAGGTAAGGTTCAAACTCCCTTATCAGTGGTGAATGAAGCTGCTACATTCGCTGCTCCAATTCCTGTTGTGGAAGACGTGGTGACTGGATTTGTTGAACAAGAGGCGGTAGTGAAATGGGCGGTACCGGATGTGGGTTCGGTAAAAATCAACTTAATGGTATGATTTTTTCTGAAGCTCAGGAGATCGAAATCGGGGTCGTGGCGCGTAATGGGGTGGTTGAATGCATTGGTTGGAAAACTGGCAGACAACAATATTTGGTGGATCCTTATATAGAGGAGGCTTTTGCCGCTCTTCTAACTGCTAAAATCGGGAAGGACTTTGGTTGGCGAAGGATCATCCTCGACGGGGATAACACTAGCATTATCAATCAGTTTTTGATGGAGGAACCAGATCTTTAGCCTATTGGGAACATCATTGAAGATATTCGAGCTATTCGTGCCTCTTTTGAAGAGGTGAAGTTTTCGCTATTTGTCATGATGCCAGTAGAGTGGCTCACAAACTTGCTAGAAACGTGACTTTGGCCTGCATTGATTTTGTTGATTTTTCTTTCTTTGTTGTTGGGTTACTTTCATCGGACTTGATGTAATCTCGCCCCTCGGGGCGGTTGGTCCTAAAAAAATAAAATAATGGACGACAAAAATGGTTCTAAAAGATTAAGTAGCAAAAACATAGTTTTTGGGAATTTGAAAATCAATTATAAATAAATTAAGTAAAATAAAAAGAAAAAGGAAAACTATAAATAGAAAAGTAGACAAATATTGTGGTTAATCTGATCATTAATTAATAGTCGTGATTTATCTGTATGAAAATTTATTTTTTACCGACTGTGAAAAGAATTTTCCAATTTGATAAATCAAATAATTTAACCATCTAGTCTACATCTCATGCTATATATGTACTTACTACATATTCAACATTAGATTGGGTAACGATTTCAAAATTTCCCAACATAATAGCTCTGATGGTGTCGGCATTGGTTGTGTGGAATCAAACACCAAACATCATATATTTGTGTGAGGGGAAGACCATCACAGGCGTTGAGCCTCAGGAACTGGGTTCCCAAAGAGCGTGGATTTACCAGCTAGGGTAACACCAAGAAAATGAAGGAAGTGAAATTGTACAAAGATTGAAAAAATGTAGCAGTGGGGTTTTCCAGTTCAATGAATTGTGTTTCTTGCATATGAAGAAAGCTGTGCAGTTGAATGTGGTTACTTGAGGAAAGTGTGGAGAAATTCCTCTATTTATAGGTTAAGGGCGAGGGGTATTGTGTAAAATCACCCATTTGATCCCGAAATAGGGTGGCTCTAGACACATGGCGTGACGTGAGGGCCTGAAAGTAATGTGTTTGCGTCACTTTCACCTTTTAGACAGTTATGCACAGCTATTGTGTCAGCGACAGTTAAGAGATTATTCCCTCAAATATCAGAGCGCATATGAACTAGATCTTGAGCGTAAGGAAGCTCGAGATGTAGCTCTCCTGTCAAAAGGGGTGTTGTTGACCTGTTGTGTGATGCCTGAGCGTGGGCCGCCCACATCCCCCGCACATAAACCCAAACTCACATATGGAATGGACATCCATACATGAGCCCAAGTCCGAGCGAATGGAGACCTAAACGCACACACTAGGCTAAGCGGGGTTAAACCTGAACAAAGCATGCAACAACAAGCAATAAAAATATGCGGAAGCAACACATGATCCATAAAAGGAGCTATCATAACATATACAATGGCTACAAGCCCAAAATAATACATGTATTCAAAATTTACCAACAATTACATACTTCAATTCTTATACATGCCAAAAATAACAAGAGTATTCAAAATAAGCACAAATGTATGCAAAACTCGACCTAGACTCGGAAGTAAGACACAACAAGACGACTTCCCCGCCTAGCTCGAAAATGTACAACTAAAGAGTGAAGGAAGAGGGGTCAGTCTACCCACTTGACTGAGTGAAGGGGATAAACGCACACCCACGTAAATACATATAAAGCATAACATAGATTCAAAAGGAAGCCTATCATGAACCGAGTCGGGGTTTTGCAATCAAAACCGTTTCAAAAGAGATACATATATATACACAAGAAATCCCAACTCATTTTACAATTTCCATAACCAAAAGAAACATATCCCGAAGAGAACGGGAATCCTCCAACTCCATAAATTCATAAAAGCTTAATTCATAAATTTAATCCACCTCAACTTCTTGGTGATCGGGTAGCTAACCCATTTCACCCATAGGGATGCATATACACACGGGGTAGCTAACCCATGATGTGGCTTCCCTGGTTATTCACCGAAGGCTCAAATGGAAAGTGCATAGGGGCCACAACCGGCGATCCGATGGTCGTCCCGGGTCTCCCTTATCCACAATCCGAGGGCCCAAAAACATAAAACTATACCAACTCCCATATTTCAGGGCATACTCGCTAGAATCATAAGGAAACGTACTAGGATTCAAATCTAAGCTCATATATGCTCATATTTATACCATTTTCATAAAATCCAAAGGTGTTCACAAATCAAACTCATATCTTAAACATCCGTATTTATAAATAATAGCAATATAATTCAGGCGGGATTCGAATTCAATTCACATAAGGCCATAGGGATTCAACTATACAAACCTAACCCTCACCTTGAAGCAAAAAGAGAGTGGAAGTGGATTGGAAGGAGCAAAGACCGCCTAGACCTCGGGTTCTTTAACTTTCGGAGGTGGAGCTGAGACAAAGAAACACAAAACCCGAGACTTAGACTCAATATGAACCAATTAGACGCTCGTCAATGCATATGAATACAATGGATGCAATGAAATGCATATGTGTACCATAAGACGCATACACTACAAAAAAATGCCAAATTCCAACGGAAAAAAATCGACAGAAAATTCCGTCGGTTTTCCGTTGGGATTTCCGACGGAATTCCAACGGCTAAGAAAATTTGCATTCCAAAGGAAAAGTTGTAGGAATTCCATTGGAATTTCGTCGGAAAATTTGGCGGACTTTTAAAAAAAATAGCGCCAAAAATTCCAGCGGAATTCCGTTGGAAATTTTGGCGCAATTTTTTTCCGCTGGAATTTTTGGCGCAATTCTAAAAAAATTACGCCAGAAAAACCGATGGGACTTTCCCGTCGGTTTTTCGTTGGAATTTCAATGAAATAAAAATTCAAACGGAAAACCGACGGAAAAATGTCGTCGGTTTTTTCTAACTTCATTAAGAAAAAATCCAACGAAAATATTTCAATTGGTTTTCCGTTGGAATTTCAATGAAATAAAAATTCCAACGAAAAAACCGACGGGAAAATCCCGTCGTTTTTTTTGTTTTTCATAAAAGTAAACCGAGGGACTTTCCCGTTCATTTTTCCGTTGGAATTTCAATGATATAAAAATTCCAACGGAAAACCAACGGGAAACTCCCGTCGGTTTTCTTTTACGAAGAATAAAAAAAACCAATGAAATTTTTTTGTTGGTTTGCCGTGGGAATTTTTAATAACATAAAAATTCTGTTGGTTTTCCATCGATATTCCATTGGAATATTTTCCATTACTTTTTAGTTGGAATTTTTCAATAAAATTTAATTAAAAAATAAATATATTATATATTTAAAAATTATACAATATACAAATTATAATTATTAATATAAAATTTTAAGTATATACATTATTAATAAATTTTATAAATATTATGGAAAGATTTAATTTTATCAACATTCACAAAATAAAGATTCAAATAATCATATATTTAAAATTAATAACAAAAAGTATTTAAATAATTTATTGAAATAAGTGTACAAATATATTTAAAGACATAATATTAATAAGAAGCAAGTTGTCCAAGTTGGTAAGGGTTATCATTCATTCATGGAGACCTGAGTTCGAATCCCTGCGTGCGCGATTATTGCAGGAATTAATTCTTGCATTGGTTGATCCCAAGCTCGACTCGTTGCTCGTCTAAGGTGTAGGCGTGGCTAGGTTGTGGCCTTGTAGGTCGGTTCGGGGTCAACAAATAAAAGTTTTAATTTTTTAAATTTTATTCTTCTTCCGACGGCATACCGACGGGAAATTCCGTTGGAATTCCATCGGTTTACTTAAAAATTAAATTATTTTTGTTCCGTTGGAAAAAAAATTCCGGCGGAAAAGCAACGGAATATTCCCGTTCGTTTACCGTTGGAATTTCGTTGGAAAATCTTTTTTTGAAAAAAATAATTTTCCATTGGATTCCCGTAAGAATTCTATCGGAAATATATTTCCAACGGCAAACCAACGGAACTTACCCGTCGGGACTCAATTCCGACGATGCTTTTTCCAACGGGCGTCATCCCGTTGGTTTTCCATCGGAATTCAGTTTTTCCAACGGAATTTCAGAAAATCCCGTCGGAATTTCCCATCTGAATTCGGTAGTTTTTTTGTAGTGATAATGAACCATATCTCCAATATTAGGCCACAAATTCACATCAAATTCAAAAACATTCAAGTTAACACATATATGATCATATTAGAACAACTTAGGAATCACACTGGGGGTGGGAAACATGCATAGAAGCCATAAGAAGCGAAGAAACGACGAAAGAAAGCGACCTGGGCTGCAGAGTAAAACCAACGGCCGTTGGTTTTCTCTTCTTCATTTCCAATGGCCGTTGACTCTTTATAGTAGCACCCTACTGTTCAGAGCAGTTCCAACGGCAGTTGGAACCAAATAACAAAATATCCACGGCCGGTGATTCCTTCCAGAGGCCAAAAATCCTATTTTTCATGCAATCCGGCCAAAAACAACACCAAGGCAGGCTTAAACACTCCAAATTCAATCCAAACTCATGCATAATCATCATAACACATTCATAAACATCTTAGATAACAAATAGCATCAAGGGAACACGAGATCACACACAAATTCTCAACGAAACACACAAACACGCACAAAAGGCCTCAACCAGCAAGGTTGCTTTCTAAGTGGCCAAAATGCAATCAAAACTCAACAAGAATGCACCAAAGTATTCAAAACTCATCTCTAACACATAATAGCATCCAAAAATACAAGTTGGGGTGAAGGGGTCCAAGTGATCAATCAATTCTCCAAGCCAAAACTCAACTCTCATGCATCAAACATTCACATTTCTCCAACAATGAAAGCCAAAAACCAAGAACTCAAACATATCCCCAAATACCCACATTCACCATTAATGCATCAACTTCCTATCTCAACCACCAATTCATGGAATCCATAAATACTCAAAGAATTAGCATTCAATACACCTATATGTGCATAAAAGTGCAACAAGAACAAAAATGATGCATCAATCCAACATATGCCATCAAACACTCCTAATTCATGCCATAATCAATCCTAAATATTCCACCATATAATTCGTGAAATAAATACATAATATGAGACACAAAAGCATGAGGATCACAAATATGCACTTACCAAGAAGAGAAATGCAAGAAAAAGGGGTCTTGAGCTTAGAGGGTTGAAGCTTCAATGGAGGAATGGAGTTGGGGGTTTTTCTTCTTCCTTTTCTTGGTGGTTCGGTGGTGTGAGTGTATGTGAGGGAGAGCGATGCTGATTTTGATCCAAAAGGGAAGGGAAAAAGTCCACAAAAGCATGTCCTTTGGTCCCACAAAGTGTATTTTTGTACGTGAGTGTATACGGATCGATGTATGGGTCGAAACGAGGTTAGAAAAATACAAGGTTAATCTCATTGAATCCCATTCATCGAATCAAATGCAATGAAGGTGTCAGAACTCGATTCCGAGTTCCCTAGCTCAAGAAACGACCTAAGGACTCAAAAAGTCATAATTACAGAATGACCCCAAAACATTTAAAAAGCATACAATTGAGTCCAAAACTAATTACACTAAGGCTCAAAATAAGTTTAAAACATGAAAAAAGGTCCAAGAAACATATAATTCATGTGAGGCATGCTCGGGAAACAAGATCACGAAAATACAAATTACGCGATTAAATCAAATAGTTCAAATAATCATATAGTTCAAATTATTCAAATTGATCACATAAGAAATAAAATAGGGATGAAATGCAACAATTACATATGAAAATAAATGCAAAACGAGAATTAAACTCACACGTAGTACAAATCTGTACGTGCGAAAAAGTCGGGGTGTCACATGTTGAGCGTATGGCGCTCGAGGGTTGATCACTTCGAGGGAATTCTACCGTGCGGGGCGGCTCCCCTAGTGAAGGCTACGGCGAGGGTCAGGACCTCGTGCGTTGGGTTGATACGAGCGTGAGTCTTAACCAAGAGGGAGAGATGTGGAAGAGGTTGGGCTCCCTCCGCGAGCCTCGTTCCTTCGAGCGTTCCGTCTTAGAGTTCTCCACTCCTTATGAAAGTTGTCCACTATTGCGACACGTGGACGACAGGGATACGAGCGTATTTTGGGCCCATCAGGCTCCTTAGACCTCCTTTTCTAAAAAAAAAAACATTCTTTTCATAAATTATTATCTTTATAAAGTTATTATTTTTAGTTTATATGCACTTTAAGAGTATTATACATAATCTGAGAAGCATCATCATC
>JBBMKE010221249.1:0-14673 GCA_037834125.1 Lippia alba | reverse complement strand
GAATGTCATGTGATCATTTTCCACATAAGAAACTCAAGAAAACACCAAAGCTCATGCATAATCACCAACTTGGGTTCAAACCGTCATGTAAGCCCATATAACCAAAACCACAGCAAACCTTGATCAATTCATGCATACAATGGCTTAAATGAAAGAGAGAGCAGTGCATGCAACAATATATACTCACATATGAAAGAAAACAAGAGATGGAAATGATTGATCAACGGAGGAGATGATGAATAGTGCCAATTTTCCCTTTCTCTTCTTGTCTCTCAGTTTGGCTTCAGCTTTTGGACAGTTTGGGGTGTTTAATTTGAAATAATATTATTAAGGGCTGATAAAGGAATGAGTAAGGGACACATGGGCTAAAATTTCATGTAATTTGGTTAAGTGTTGGGGCGTTATGGTCATTTTGGTGAGCAAGGGTCTTTTAGGCGCAAGAGTGGTTTCCGGGTTAGTTTCGGGATTCCAAACGAGTTCTAAATTAAAAACAGAGCACACATACACATTCATAACACATAAACTAACACATACTCAAATTTAACAAAATTCTGAATTCAATAAACATAGTTTCGGCAAACAAACACGTTAATCATGCACATATATGTTCAAATATTTAAATTCAAATTCACTCAAGTAATTCAAAATGCATAAAGAATATAAAATAATTCAAAGTAACTAAAAGAAATACACAAGAAATATAAATTTAAATATGCACATAATGTCACATAATCTATACTTATACGGATGAAAATGCGGGGCGTTACAACAATACATCCTCGTCTTCGAGCAATGGGAAGTCTAACCCAAAACGCTCTGTTAAAAGATCAGCCACTACCTGTGCTTGAATGGTTGTGCAAGGTTCAAAGCTGATGTTAAATTGGCTTAGTTCAATAGACCACTTGATTAAACTTCCGGAGACATCAGGCTTGGCCAGAACTTGCTTGAGAGTTGATCTATGAGCACTGTTATAGAATGCGCTTGGAAATAAGGCCTTAACCTTCGAGAAGCATTGATGAGGGTGAATGCAAACTTTTCAATCTCTGCATAGCGCTTCTCTGTACTTTATAAAGTTTTGCTCAAGTAATATATGGGCAGGTGCTTTCGCTCGCGTACTGCGATGAGCACTACGCTCGTAGCTTCCGAAGAGACCGAAAGATAGATAAAGAGGTGCTCCCCTTCTACCGATTTTGTTAAGAGTGGGGTGCAGGAGAGATACTATTTCATGCTCTAAATTGCTTCTTCATATTCCGCAGTCCATGTAAAGTTGCGAGCGTTATGCAGGATTTTGAAGAAGGGTAGATTCCTATCAGCGGACCATGAGATGAATCTATTGAGAGAGATTATCTTCCCTACCAACACTTGAACCTCCCTCACATTTCGAGGAGAGGGAATATCCAGGATTGCCTTAATTTTTTCCGGATTGACTTCAATCCCTCGCTGGCTGACTACGTAGCCAAGGAACTTTTTGCCTCAAACTCTGAAGGTACACTTCGAGGGGTTGAGCTTCATTCCATATTGTCGGAGGATACTGAACGCTCGACGGAGGTCATCCAAGTGCGAACCTTGACGCTCGCTCTTCACAATCATGTCGTCTACATAGACCTCCATGGATTTTCCTATCTCGGGATCAAACATTCAATTGATGAGACGCTGATAAGTAGCCCCAGCATTCTTGAGGCCAAAAGGCAATATACTCCAACATGCACCACAAAAGAGGTCTTCGGGCAATCGTCGGGAGCCATGAAGATCTGGTAGTAGCCTTGGAAGGCGTCCATCATGGTCATTAGCTCGTATCCAGCGGTTGAATCCACCAGTTGATCGATGGGAGTCAAAGGATTAGGATCCTTTGGGCAGGCTTTGTTCAAATCTGTAAAATCGTTACACATGCACCAATTGGTTGCGCTCTTGGACACGAGAACGACGTTGCAGAGCCATTTAGGGTATAGAATTTCTTCTATATATCGAGCGTTGAGGATTTTGTTGACCTCTTCCTCAGTTATTTTTTGAATCCGTGGACATCCCTTTTCTTCTGCTTGATGGGCTTAAAAGCAAGGTAGGTCCACATTGAGCCTGTTAACTATGACACTTGGATCAATTCCAGTGAGATCTGAGGCCTTGCATGCAAAGACTTCCAAATTCTCTCGAAAGAAGTCAATCATCATGACCTGGGCTGGTCCCTCGAGATTTGAACCTATCTGGGTAGTTTTCTCCGGGTTGCCAGGCTCTAATTCGACTGTTAAGTACTTCTCTGTAGGCTTAATCCTAACCTCTGGTCAGGGGGCTTCAAGCGCCCTCTTCTTACCAGTGAGGCGGTTATCCGTCTCTTCCGAGGGTTGATCCTCATCACTCTTAGAAGACTCTTCAACCGCCCTAGAGGGACCATCGCTCGCGGAAGCCTTAGTCCCTCTATTCTTATTCTTCTTTCTGTAGAGCTTGGGTCACTTACGCTCGGGGTCCATCTTCGTCAAGTTTTGGGAAGTCCACGGTCTTTTTCATGGAACCTTACTGAATGGTTTGCTTAGGTTTGTGGTAGCGAAGAGATAAAATATAGCATTTTCAGGCTTCCTTCACATTGCAAAGAACCTCTCCGGTTCCCTCAGGAGTGGAGAACTTAATCTTTTGACGGTAGTTGGAAATGACAGTTTTAAAGTCGATGAGGGTTGGTCATTCGATGATGTTGTAGGTAGGTCCACTTCAACAACTGCATAAAGAACATCCAAAGTTTTACGCTGTGGGGAGCGACCGAAAGAGGTGGCTAAGTGTATTTGTCCATGAGGGACGACCTCGGAACCCCCAAAGCCAATGAGGGCTATTTTGAGGGGTTCGAGGGGAATGTTAGTGATGTTCATTTTTTGAAACATTGAGTACGACAAAACATTAACTGAGATTCCACTATCAACGAGAACTTTTTTACAACATGATTGTGCACACCTAGACTAACCACCAGGGGCAGTCAGAAGTTTCACTGGCCCCATGGGGAGTTATAATGTGTTCAAGATCTTTATCTGTAAAACCAATAATGTAGTTCTCGCTCAAGCGTTGCCTAGCTTCCACAGAGTACACAGACTGGACTCGTTGGGATTTCTGATCATAGCTGCATACAAAGCGACGGCGGAAAAAATTGGAATCTCCTCCCGAGGGTCCTCCAGCGATCATATGAATGACCGCGTAGGGTTAGTTTTCAAGCTTTGCGGCTTTCTGCTTTCCTCGATGGCTTCCCTCAGCTTGGTGATGGAGAGGACTTCTTGATCGTAAGTGACTCCTTCTGCCTCGTGTGTCCGCTCCGTACAGTGCTCGTCGAATCACTCGAGGGCCCTCACAAATTCCTTGAGGCGCCCCCAGCAATAAGTCTCTGGATCTCTGCTTGGAGCATTCGACAATCATTGGTATTGTGGCCTTTCTATTTGTGGAAGGCACAGTATTTTTCGGAGTGCTTCTGAGCCTCGATTTCTCTCATTTTAGGCGGCCTTTTGAAAAGTTTCTTATCTGCTAAAGAGTAGGCGGCCTTCGCGATGGTGAGGGATTTCTCTTAGCATGGGGTGGACTGCAGCGACGGTTGTTTTTGTTTTGCTCGCTCCACTCTAGGGCCCTTACCATTGGAGAGGGGTTGACCAACGCACGTTTACATGCCTGGTACATGTCTTCAAGGGTGAAATGGGAGTCTGCAATCTCCCTTAGCTCGAGCAAGGTTCGTGGTTTTCGCTTAGACACTTCCTCTACGAACTCCTTGCTAACATAGTTCTTCATGTTGATGGATTAGAACAACACGTGTCTGATGAAGACCATCGATGGTTACTTTACCAACAAGATCTCCTTGTTGAATCACCCCATGAAGGATCTGAGGGTCTCCGTAGGGCCCTGTACCAGGTTGTAGAGTACTATCGCATCGGGAGCAGGAACCTTCATAGAATTGAAGTGACGGAAGAAGCCATCCGTCAGGTCTCTCTACCCTTGGATTAATCGTGGAGGGAGTTTCTTCTACCAGTCCTGCGTCATTCCCTCTAGGGACGTAACAAAAACCTTGGCCCAGTAATGCAAGGGATGCTCGTAGAGGTGCATCAAGTGTACAAAGTGGTTTAGGTGCTCGGCAGGGTCAGTGGTTCCGTCATACCTATTGATTAACGTGGGGATCTTACCTCTCTCTGCTAGGGTCATGAGGACTTCATAATTGAGGGGGGATGTCTCAACCAACGGTCGGTACTCCCCTTCGATTCTGTCGTATTCCCCATAGTTCTCGGGGCGCTCTCTCCTGATTTGGGGTTGAAATCGCCTTGGTTCGCGAGCGTCTGTGGCCCTGAACCCCTCGTCCCCCATAAGGGGAACTTGGGACCGCGCTCGAGAGAGTTACTATACCATATTCTCGAGGTCTTCCAGTTGGTTCTGTAAGTGAACGAGCTGGGGGTTTACCTTATTCCAGGGGTTTTCTCTCCTCGAGATCCTGGATTGGACCTCCTCCTCTTCATTTCTGCCCCCTCCTTTTCATTTCTACCCCCCTCAACTGGGGTTCAACGACATTAGTTGGCGGAGGCAACTGAGGGTCCGCTCTTGGTAACGCATCATTCCTCGACGCTGGTGGTGGAATGGGCTATTGGGGTTGTTGGGCGTTTTGCGCCACTTCGAGGGGATGTGCTCTCAGCCCCCCCAATGGCGGCGCCACACTTGTACCTACTCCCATCGGGAAATAAGTGGAGGTGAAGTGTTTCCAAGCATTCTGTGTGGCTTGGGCCCCGCATTGAGCGTAAATGGGCATGAGTTGTTGGTTCGTTAGCTGGGGCATTTCGACTCCCTGGATCTCTCGTGGTAGGGTCATGGGTAACTACAAATTACCCACATGGTACAGTTGAACAGTCGGTACCATACTCTGCACCACGCCTAGCATAAATCCTGGTATAGCCCTATGGGCGAATCTTTGCAACGCTCCGGGATGCATGAGCGTGAAGCCTTGGGAAGGCATCATCATGGTAGTGTAAGCTCCTACGCTCGCAGTTCTAGCAACATTGGTAGCGACTGCGGCATTCGCGGAAGTCGGTAGCGACGGAGCGAGAGGAATAACCCTTTGGTTCACCGTGTTAGCTGGGTTTGCCAAATCCACCGTCAGATTCACGCCTCCGACGGTCGTGGTGGCGGCAGTAGCAGTGGCTCCTCCCTCCTGGAACCTTGTCATGGAGTGGAGGAAGAGTCCCTCAATTATCAGCAGTCCCAGATCTTGTAGTAACCATCTTGAAGCTTGCAAAAAGTGATAGAAAGGAAGAACTGAACTGGAAAATGAAGGCTGATGAAGCAGGTGTTACTATTCAACTAGCTACTGAATTGAAGGCCAAAAATGATGGTTTCCCATAGACGGCGCCTAAAATGATGGTGTCGGAATTGGTAATGAAGAATCAAACACCAAGCATCATATATTTGTGTGAGGGGAAGACCATCACAGCCGTTGAGCCTCAGGAACTGGGTTCCCAAAGAGCATGGATTCTACCAGCTAGGGTAACACCAAGAAGATGAAGAAGCTGAAGTTGTATGAAGCTTGAATGGTGTGCAGCAATGGGGTTTCCAGTTCAGTGTGAGTGCATTTCTTGTGAGTGAAGAAAGCGGTGAGGTAGGTGAGGATTGCTTAAGGAAAGTGAGTATGAGTTCCTCTATTTATAGGTTAAGACTGTAGTAATTTTACCTATGTGGTCTTGAAACCATGTTGCCCTAAACACGTGGCGGGACGTGAGGGTCCGAAAGTGACGTGCGCGAGTTACTATCACCTTTTAGGTAGATATGTGCAGTTGTTGTATCAGCGGCAGTTAGGGAATTATTCCCTCGAGCGAAGAGAAGCTCGTGTTCCTGGGACCGAGTGTATGGACACTCGGAGATGGATTCCTTGTGAGAGGCGGTAGAGAATTGACCCTACGAGCGTTGGAGGCTCGAGGGTTGATTCGCCCGAAGGTGAGGTTCAACCTGGGATAATCCCTTAGGGGGATCAGCTGCGAGGGTTGAGGTTGGGTGTGAACCGCGAACCTCAACTATTCGAGCGTCTCGTTAAAATTGTTACTGGGCCATGAAGGGAGTCTTCCGCGATCACGCCACGTGGACGGGGGGAGGTGAGCGTATTTTGGGCCCATCATTATATATACGTACAATCTCAGCATACGCATGCACTAATATATCATGCATTCACGCACAAAATTACAAACACACAAGCACAATAAATTTAAATACCAAGAAAACGTAACAGCAAATTTCCCCAAATACACAAGTTGTCATGTAAAGAACAATCGATAGCACGAAGTATTAATTCATCATGACAAAGAAGCGTATGACTGAAGAATTGTGCAAAAGAATGAGAAAGGCAAACAACTTCCCCTCCCGGGGAATAACAACACACAACTTTCCCCGGTCGGGGAGAGCAAGAAAAATATACAGAAGCAACTCAAGGCCATTTCCGACTTTCATGCACAAAATCTCCCCGGGCAGGGAGATCTCCAATTCGTGAAAAAGTAGCAGCCGCAGGCCCCTGTTTCTTCATTTTTTCAGCAACAAACCTAAGCAGCAACTCCAGGAATGAACATGGCACGAAGATGAAGCAAAAAGGAAGCACTAAACAACACCAATTAACACACAACAATAGGGATTCACGCAGCAGCAGCAAGGGGAACAAATTCAGCCCCAAAACTAGAAAAAAAAACACATTTTCAGCTATGGTGGATCCTCACACACCCCACAACAATCAAGTTCAAGTTCAAGAACAAGTAAAGGAAGCTAGCGTGGTCACATTTCAAGCATCAAACCTCAAGAAAATTTGAAAATTAACAAGGAATTCAAGAAATGCAAATTAACTATTCATCTTGGCCATCAAAACTCATGCTATCCTCCATGAGATTCAACAAATAAACATGATAAAGAAATAAGAGAAGATGGAGAATACAATTTTGGACTTACTTTCAAATTTGAGACGAATCGGATGTGAAACGAGCTTGAAACGGCAAAAATGAATAGTGTTCTTCTTCTTCACTTGGGGGTTTCGGTTTTTGCTGCTGAAAACCCTCTTTTCCTTTATTTCTTGTCTTAAACCTAATGAGAGGCTGAGAGTGACAAAGAGATTTAAGTCAGGTTCATGTGGGTCCAAAAATGGGATCATTTGGTCAAGTATTGATCAAGTTATGGGCAAAATGGTAAAACGTGGCAAATCTGTGCGAAGCTCTCGATTCGGACAAGTTTTGGAAGTCTAAACGGGCTTAGAAAAATGCAAGGCTAGGTTCCAAAGCTCCCAAATTTTGTCACGAGTCCGGCAATACTTTCGCGATTCGAATCCGAATTCCCTAGCTCAAGATATAAATTCCGGAACACAAAGTGCGCTAAAACTAGTTAGGCCCTCGTGTCCCTAACAGATAAAATATGGTGCGTTACCATATCAAACAAGTACGAAAATGAAAAACAAGCATATAGGCAAACTCATAATACGTAAAACTTATGCATATTAAATTTTCATAAAATTTAAAAACAATTCGGTACTTAAACGAATCAAAAACAAGTTGAAAAAGTTATAAATGCTTAAATATTCAATAATACATTTTAACAAATAATTTACTTTAATTTAATAAAATTATTTAACATTATAATAAACATACAATTATTTAAATTAAATAATTTAAATGCGCATTTACCACTCTCGTTAGTGCGTACCTGTACGGCCAGACGAGCAAGGTGTAACAAGGTTGATCTCTTACTGATTAAGTTGTCCGTAGTCCATTAGACTTAAACCCTTGGCCAAAGTGGATAAAGATCAAGACATCAAGAAAATGAGGATTTCTTGGATTGAGATCGGAATGGATATGAAACGAACTTAATTTTAAAGATCAAGAATATTTAGGCTCTGAGAATATTCTCATGCCTTAGTTCTTGATTGAGAGATGGAAGTGTAGGAGGATCTTATTAACTTGATTTTATTGACTGAAAGGTTCTTCGATTCAATTATTATTCGGCTAGGGGTCACACATCCATTGCTAGATTACGATAGTGTGATCCGTGAAGTGGATAATTAATTAAGTGAATTAATTCTTCACTGTCACTGCTAATCGAATAATGAACCTAAAGGGTCACACACAAATGCAAGAATATGAGGGTTTAGATAGGGGTTAATATGATTAACGAAGAATCAAAATGTTGATCGAAAAGAGCAAAAGCTCCACCATGTGTCACGCTCAGAACGTGACTGCCACATGTCAGACACATGGCTTCCACGTGTCTGGTACACATGGCACGTGAGTACATGTATCGTCCACGTGTCAAATCATGGCTTATGCATGTGATTTAATCACACGTGTAAAATCTTTCTTGAAATTAATTGATTAAATGTAATTAATTAATTTTTAGTCTAATATTAATTATGAATTAAATATTAGATTATTTTCTCAAGTCGAACCTAATAAATAAATAATTGAGAATCAATTTATTTATTGTAGGAGTTTTTCAATTTTAGGAAAGTTGAAAAGTCCAACTTCCTATTGTAGGAGAGAGAGAGAGAGAGAAAGTTTTGTCTCTTGCTAAGACTTGGAGAATAAGTTAAGGACTTATCTCCAATTAAATTATTTATTAAATTAGTTAATTAATGAGTAAGAAAACAAATTCGATTGGTTCTTGCAAATCCTAGGGGGTTCGAACCATATGGGTATAAATAATGATTTGTGGTTTTCTCATTCTTTAGACCAATGCTCTTGAAGTGTTTGATTTTTGAGAAAAATAAAGTAAAAGAAAGGTTTTCAGAATACAGGTTCCCTAGACAAAACATAAGCCATGGAACTAGTATTCACCCTAGATTGATCTTGTTCTGCGACTGGTGTGGATATCCTTAGAGGATCGCTGTCTTGGGAGATCTAATCGAGAGTCGTTCGAGGGACAATTATGTGTGAAGGACGTTGTAGTAGGTGGTACTAGCGTCACAAGAAAGCTTCAACAAACGTGAGTTTCTTGAAACTACGATCTCAGTATGATAATCGAGAATCCCCGGTCCTTCTTGTTGGATTTTTTTTTTTATTTCCGCTGCGTTTACCTTTACCATTTCAATAAGTAGCCCCTTTGTAATCGTTGGAGCCTGTACGCTCATATCTGTCTTGATTCTTTTTGTCGCTTCCACACTACTTTTTGGTTTACTTGAATGTTTGGTACAGGGCTAGTTTCTGCCTAGCTAGCTAGTCTTTTCTCTTGTCTTCCGTTCGCAGTGAGTTTGGTTCATGTATAGTTTTAAATTTCATGGGTGGACTAGACTTATAGTGAGGGGGGATGTGGTGCTATCCGTTTAGGGTATCACATGTGTCCTACCCATAAATTATACCCTAACAGACAAATAAGCACATAAAGAAGTATTGGCTATGAACAAAATCATTTCATTTATTATTCAAAAATTGTTTGTGATTTTACAAGGAATAAGTAAAGCACTAACTGCTTTCAAGGCACTATTCCTAACATGTTTGTGATATAAGGAACGTTCCAAAATATACAAGCTTCTAGGGCACTATTCCCAACAGAATACACCACACGTACGGAGCCACAAGTAAAGCCACGTGTGCGTGATATGTGGCAGTCACGTGCTCAACACGTGGCAGCAGTCCACGTGTTTCCTGTTCTATTTTTTATCAACATTTTGATCCTTCACTAATCATATTAACATCCTACCATAACCCTCGTATTCTGGAATTTGTGTGTGACCCCTTAGGTTTATTATTCAATTAGCAGTGACAGTAATTAATTAATTCTCATAATTAATTAATCACTT
Organism: Lippia alba; assembly: GCA_037834125.1. Classification (NCBI taxonomy): domain Eukaryota; kingdom Viridiplantae; phylum Streptophyta; class Magnoliopsida; order Lamiales; family Verbenaceae; genus Lippia; species Lippia alba. Next base: position 4,916 of record JBBMKE010221249.1, on the reverse strand, counting down.
CACAGATCATATTATTGTAATCTAACAACGCATGTGTGATCCCTAGTCGAATTACGAAATGAATTGAAGAACATTTCAGCAATTAACATTCAGTGAAATACAATCCTACTAGAACTTCATCTCTCAATCAAGAACTAAGACATGGGAATATTCTCAAAGCCAAGAACACCCCATTTTCTTGACGTCTTGATCTTATATCCACCTTGGCAAACGATTTATAGTTTAATGGACTACGAACAACTTAATCAATAAGAATTCATTCTTGTTCTATAACAAGTGTAGGTCCTTTATTGATTCTACTAATTCTATATATGCCGCTTGTGTAATCCCAACATAGACTGTGGTTCAGTGTCTATTATGAACGCAACATCATATGCACTTATCACTCCACTAAACTGAGTGATCCTTTAAAAGGATATAATCATATAATCAAGTCTAAATGGAGTAAAAGTCGACACTCCCACTGTCTGTCGGACTCATCGACTTGGAGAAGTTTCTAGTCCTCGCCTATAGAGTTAAGAACTTATTTCATGTGTCATTCCCATGAGGGCAAAATTCTTAACAACCTCATCGGATTAGGAGAGTTCAAAATATGAAAAATACAGTCAATCCAAACTGACATAAATAAGTACAAAAAGAAGTGATTGCCTACGAACAAAATCATCTCGTTTATTATTCGAAGACTATTTCTTATTTTACAAGAAAATGGTAAAGATAAATGCTACTTTAAGGGCACTATTCCTAACAAGCCAATCTCATATCCGAAAGGTGAGCTATGGAATGACACAGAGAGGTAAGTAAAGTGTTATGATTTCGAAAACAGTAGAAAGAAAACGCAGCAGAATTTAAAAAAATTTCCAAACAAGAAGGATCGGGAACTCTCGATTATCGTATTGGGTTTGTAATTTCAAGAAACTCACATTGGTTGAAGCTTTCTTGTGACGCTAGTACCGCCTACTAGATGTCTTTCGTACGAAATTGTCCCTCGAAGGACCTTCAATTAGATCCCAAATCAGCGGTCCTCTAAAGCGTATCAACACCAGTAGGAGAACACAATCAAGCTAGGAAGAATGCTTGTAACGCCCCGAAAAGCGTCGCACGCCTATCCCGCGCTATTGGTCCTAACTTGTATATAGTATAGGCACCATATACCCGTCAAGCTCGAAGCAAGCGGTGATAAACGGATACCCTAGCTAGGCGGTACTAAGTCACAAGGAGAAAATTAAAACACAAGTGCGGAAGCATAAAACAATCATTCATAAGCATACGAGCAATAATAACATCAATTAAGTGACCGACACGGTCCAGCAAGCAATTCCCAAAATGCGTAAAGTAAAACAACCTAACGACCGACAAGGTCCGTCTATCAAATCATAAGTACGAACAATATCCAACAAGACAAAGCGAGATGAATACGAGTACAAGTACAAGTACATAAATCAAAGTACGCTACAAGCGTAAGAGTTAGACACTAGACTCGAAATAAGACTCGAAAAAGAGAACCGTCTAGCACAATGCCAAAAGAAGCAACCTGCGGACACGAAAGTAAAGGGAGATCAATTCAAAAGAATCGGTGAGGAGTTACAATATAAGGGGGTCAATGCATACTCAAAATCAAGAGTGTTCATGGTCCGTACTTGGTTTCGAAAACAATGTAAGTTTTATAAGAGGTTCGGGACCATAAACCAATATGTATATACGAAACTGGCTCGGTGAGTACGAGTGCACCACCACCTTGCAAAAACTAAGAAATCACAACCAATCCACCACCACACCGATGATGTCAAGGGTGCCCCCCAAACATCCGAACAGGATGGCGAGACGGGTCCATAAAACTGGCCTCTCCCTTGAAAACCTCAACCCGAACCTCCTCGGAGTCTTATAAGTCCACCACATGGAAGTTCGAATGAGGACGTCCATCGGTCTTGGCCTTTCTGGAACGTCTCTCACCCTAGTCCCGAGCTCTATAATCCCAACCACACAAGCATCCTTGCATGGGATACATCAATACCTCGCTAAGCACCACTTACCATACCAAGATATCCATTTCAAAGTCTGAAAAGCATTTCGAGTACATATCCCGTATACTCAAATGTTCAAATAATCGCAAGCTCGTTTTAAGATAAACAAATATCATATATAATATGAGCATAGCTCTTAAAACTTGGCTTAGTAGGCCTATGTATAATTTTCGAAAATGAAAGTTAAATTCAACAAATATGAAAAGAGGTCATAGGCATCCACAGTTTTGAAATCATTTTCATATTATCTTCTCACCTTCATCAATCTCCAAAGCAACACGAGCGAAGAAGCTACTTGTCCGGGGACGTACCACCTAACAAGACAACGAACCACAACATAAGATGTGAGTCATGACCAAATAAGACGACGGACGGCTCAAAATGCATGAGCATCCTCAAGTCATGACGTAAAGGAATATTTATATAAATCATATAATCAAAGACAGAGCTCACACGACGTCATATGATGCATGAAACATGCTATGGAAGCTTAAAATGTCCAAATAACATGAGTATCAAACTACTTAACAGCTTAAAGAACAAAAACGAAGCACATATGTAATTAAAATGTGAATTAATGTGATTCGAAGCTCGGGGCACGTTGCTGGGGATGTAAAAAGTACATAGAAAGCAAAAACGGAGTAAAAAGATCGAGGAATAAAAAGTGCAAAAAAAGGAACAATAGCTTTTCACACGGCCGGCTTTGTAGTTCATTTCCCTAATGGGCGTTTGGGTTTGTGTAATTTTTGGATTTTGTCTCACGCAAACGGGAATTTGGATTTTGTATGTGAGAGTGAAACGGGCGTTTGGATTGGATTTTCTGGAACAGAAGGTTTTCACATGGGGGTTTGGAAAAACAAAGGGAAAGCTAAAACGGGCGTTTGGGGTCAATTTTTCGGGCAATGAAGGTTACGGGAATGAGCTTAAACCATGCCAAATCATGCATTAAGGTGTCAAAACTTAAGTCTCAGAGTATATGCAGCACATATGATCAATTCACAACATTAAGCAACATTCTAAATGCACCGATTAGTCCAAATTCATAAGATATGCAAGAATTTCACATAAGGCACATCATCTTCAACCTCAGGAAAACTCAAGCACTCAACCATGGTGAATTCCTCAATCATCCATCAAATTCTAAGTCGTAAGTTTCATTCCTCATCTTTTCACTCAAGGAACGAAATGAAATCAACAAATCAAGCAATGCCCAACTCATTCAAGATCATGCTTCAAAACCTTGAAAAGCTTCAAACTCTAAAAATGGTGGAATTCTTAATCAAGCACCTAAGAGCAAAACATATTCAAGTTTTCTACATCAAAATGATCCTAAGAGCACATAAAACATATTCCCAGCAACAAGAAATGAATTTCAATCATCTAGCATGAACCTAGGTTCTCACATTCAAGTTTCAAGTTCAAAAGCATAACCCATCAACAATAGCGTACATTCTTACTTTGAGAGCTGAAAATCGAAGGTAAATTCATAATCTTGAATCTCGAATCTTCAATGTTGATCTTCAATCTTCATGCTTGAAGGTAGGGTGAGGGTTCTTGGTGTTCTTGAGAGTAGAGAGTGTTTAATGAAGATGATTGGGGGATTTGGTGCAAATAACATTATTAGGCTTAGTTTAATTCAAATCTGACTTGGGTTATTAGGGCGGGTCAAACGGGTAGGATTTAGGCTAATTGTGGCTCAAGTTGGGTTTAAATTAAAATTGGGTCGCGGTCAACTGGGTTAAATCAAAAAGGTTGACTTTTTATAAAATGGTTGTATCTTCTTCGTACGAACTCAGAATTAGGCGATTCAAAAACCCATGGACTCGTTATGAAATTCACCAATTAGATTTATCAAAATCTAACCAATTCCAGACTTGAAATTAAATTTACCAATAAGTCCCTTAATTAAGCTTTAGTGATCAAATAATCATGTCGGTTTAATTAAGCGCGAGTCATGCTTGTAAAATAAATAAACGACAATACGAGCATATAATTATCATGGTAATGATTCATACAATTCATGTAAATCACGTTAACACACAACATACAAAATTCCAAGCCAAATTCTCATGCTTAAAGTAATAAAAAGAATTAAATCGTGCTCTCACATACCGGAACTTACCTTGTTCGAAAATCGGGTCGTCACAATGCTAGTTCTATGGCTCGTATTTAGGCTAGGTAATTTTTGCTTTGAAAAACTGATTTTTCTCAAAAACTCATAACACTTCTTGAGTGTTGGTCTAAAGAATGAGAAAGCGCCAAAACCTATATTTATAGGTATATGGTTCGAACCCCCTAGGGTTTCCAAGAACCAATCGGATTTGTTTCCATGCTCATTAATTAACTAATTTAATTAATTATTTAATTGGAAATAAGTCTTTGACTTATTCTCCAAGTCTTCGCAAGATACAAAACTTTCTCTCTCCTACATTAAGAAGTTGGACTTTTCAACTTTTCTAAATTTAAAAGCCTCCTATAATAAATAAATAAATTCCTAATTATTTATTTATTAGGTTACGATTTGAGAAAATAATCTAATAATTAATTCATAATTAATGGCTTGTGTTTTAGCTAGGGAACCTATATTTTGAAAACCTTTCTTTTACTTTGTTTTTCTCAAAAATCAAACATTTCAAGAGCGTTGGTCTAAAGAATGAGAAAGCCACAATTCCCTTATTTATACCCAAATGGTTCGAACCCCCTAGGTTTTCCAAGAACCAATCGGATTTGTTTTCTTGTTCATTAGTTAACTAATTTAATTAATAATTTAATTAGAAATAAGTCCTTTACTTATTCTCCAAGTCTTAGCAAGAGACAAAACTTTCTCTCTCTCCTACAATAGGAAGTTGGACTTTTCAACTTTCTTAAAATTGAAAAGCTCCTACAATAAATAAA
>JBBMKE010221139.1:0-14673 GCA_037834125.1 Lippia alba | reverse complement strand
GGACTAATATGTAATTTTTCAAACTAGACGTCCTGATTTGTAATTTCGCCTATCGTGAGGGTAGTTGGATATAATTTCCCCTTGTTATTTGCATGACATTCCTCTAAAATTCCTGCTCCATGCATGACCCTCATCAGCTCACTATTATGTTCCTTATGTTCCATGCATCTGCGAGCTAATCTGTTATGTTCGTAGTGCTCCCAACGAACTCATTCGTTCCTATGTTTTCCTAGCAAACTCTTTTGTTGGTTTGTTCACTTGTTGTCTAGCAAACTCCTTTGTTCGCTTTCTGTTATTGACTTAGACTTTAAATTTATCTTCATGTTGGAGTGAATCTTAAATTAGATGGATACCCATCATTTATAATTCCTATGAAAACACAAAGTGTTATTAATACTATCAAGTAACTTTTTTAATAAATACACGGGGAAATTGCTATTTTCGTTCCATAAATTACTCATTTTTTTTATTTTGGTCCCAATCATTAGTATTATGTCAATTTTCGTCCCCTATTATCTTATTTTTTGCAAATTTCGTCCTACCGTCAATTATCCATCAATTGCAAATAAAAATGATTGCAATATAACCTTATGAAACTCTTTATTCTCACTTAAACCCCTGAAGATTAATACGTTAATCATTTTGCATTTAAAACAAAATGATATATTAATTTATATAAAAAATTATTTTGCTGTACTAATATATTATGTATACATATTCTTATCAACATTACAAATAAATAAATAAAAATTTTAATTTATAAAAAGAAAAAAATAATACGATTAGTATAAAATATAAAATATATCCAAATGATTAATTTTTAAAAAAAAATCATAACGAAAAAATTATATAATAAGAAATATACACATTTATATGCATCTAAGAAAAATAAAATTATAACTAAAAAACTACAAAAAAAAAAAACCAAAATATATATCATTTATATGCATAAATTAAAACCCTGATTCTACTCCCCCATGCACCCCATCCCCCAAACATTGCTGGACGGCCCTGGCTACCCCTTCCCTTTGTCCCATCCCCACCTTGCCTTTTCTACAAATTTCCAAATCAATCCTAAGCAATCCCACACAGCCACACCAACTCAACTTACACAATATATCCTCACCCCCTTTATGCGAATTTGTGAAAAATGTGTGGTGCTGGATTTAGTATGGTGGTGGTGGTGATTTGCTGGGGGTGTTGCGGCGGAGGCGACAATTTACTGAAAGTGTGGTGGTAGTGGCGGCAGAGGCGGCGGCTTATTGTGATAGTGGTGGTGACGGTAACGCGCGATTTGGTATACTGGTGGCCGTGGCGACGACTATTTGTCCGGAGTGTGGTGGTAATGGTGGCGGTGGGTGTAGGTACGTAGTAGTGGGTTGGTTGGGGGTGGGATGTGTAGCAAAAATGGTATTTTTTTGTATTTTTCTAAATTTATGGGTTTAGTGTATATGTATATAATGTTTGAGGGGTTTAATTGAAAATAAAATATTTGATAGGTTTAACAGAATTTGCTATTTGAGACGGAATAATTAACAGAATATGTTTGGTGGGACAAAATTTGCAAAAAAATAAAACAATATATAAGGGACAAAAATTGACAAAATACTAATTGATTGGGATCAAAATTAAACAGGGAGTAATTTATATGACTAAAATAGCAATTACCTCTCAATACACAAAGAATGGTATATTTTACGTACATATAATTTTGTCACGTAATAATATTTACAAACCTTAATTAAAACCACATTTAATTACATGCAGGCATTTACTCAATTTGTTGTTACTTAATGGTTTTCGTGCACTGTTGTCGCTTAAGGTTAAGTTAATTACATTTTCGCGCATAGATTTACTCGTACACAACCATGTAATTTCCTCCATCGATAGCGCCAATAAATCGAGTCTCAGTTAATTAACAAATCTTACACTACAATATTATACGAAATCCTAATGTGAGATTAATTGACAAGCCTTTGTCTACGTTAGTTAACTCACATGATGACTATTAATCTTTTCGGGGAATATCAAACTGAAATCCTAATGCTTGCATTCCGGGAATGTGAGAATCCAACCAAAGAGAAGAAAATGGAACTCATGATCAAGCTTATACAAATCTCGACATGGAGCAAATATCGAGCTGGTTTGCCTGGAAAAGATGGAAAAAACGTGAGATTGAACTCATGACGCTTACGAGTTACGAATCTTGATATGGAGCAAATATCGAGACATATCACGCAAGTTTGACATACCATACTGATATCATAGTATTCCTAAAATACTAAGTCATTGCCATACAGTTCATAAACTTATCAGTTATGCATCGATATTTTGAAAATGTTAATGTGATCGAGGCTTAGGACATCGTGAGGGATGTTTGGACTTTGGCGGATGTTTTATTGCCCTTAGATATTTCGGTTTTTGTGAATAACCGAGGTTATTTAGGCGTCATATATGTCAACATCGTAAGTCAAAACTTAGGAAATCAAATGAATATAATTGGGAAAAAGGTTCACCCCATCCATAAAAAATGTCCTATGGAAATCTTAGGAAATGATTTTTTAGGCTACAATTTGAAAACTATGATTGGACATATATATCTCCACTGGAATTTTTCATGATCTTTTGGGCAACAATTTTTAAAACAACTGAGGGGACGACTCAGTTTGCCAGCATATATACACAGAAGACACAAAATTAATATCAAGCATATCTAGACATGGTGAAAGTAACTCTATCAGTACTCAATAGTGCATATTCAAGATGCAGATCTTCGTCAAAACCTTCACCAGCAAGACCGTCACCATTGAGGTGTAAAAGCTCCGACACGATTGACAACGTTAAGGCCAAGATCCAGGACAAGGAACGAATTCCTCAGGATCAGCAACGGTTGGTCTTTGCCGGAAAGCAGCTCGAAGACGGCAGAACCCTCGCTGATCGACTACAACATCCTTGGTGCTCCTCCTTCGTGGTGGCATGCAGATCTTCCTCAAAACCCTCACAGGCAAAACAATCACCCTCGAAGTTGAGAGTTCTGAGACCGTCAACAACGTTAAAGCCAAAATCCAAGACAAGGAGGGCATTCCACCGGACCAAAGATAAGAGGTAGAAGTTCTGAAAGTGGCATTTGCAGAATCACATCACGCCATTTAACTTGGGACAGGAAGCTCAATCTGTCAAGGATTTACAGGACTGGATATGGAGCAGGTGTCAGGCTGGTTTAGCCGGAAACGAGCTAGGAAACATGCTACCGAGGCCGTGGAGAGAGTTGCATAGGATCAATTCCGAGCTCTGAGAGAGATGAGCTGCGATGGAGGAAGAAACCAGATTCGGAATGAAGTGTCTTTGATGAAATAATGGGGTTAAAATTTCGTTCATTTAATAAAAATTTCTGATTCTGTTCCAATAAAGTTACGTAGTTCTTGAGTCTTTAGCAACTCAGCCATGCATATGATGTCTTTGTTATGGTGTACGAGGATATCATAAATAAGGGCAGGTGGTGGCCCGCTCCTTTAAATTTTGAGATTTTTTTTATTTTTTATTTATATTTTTGTTAGATTTGTATTTTTTCTTCTTAACTTTTTTATATTCTAACCTTTTGTTTTCCTATATAGAAATTTTTTCCCTTCATTTTTTATATTTTAAATTTTCGTCCTCTTTTCCCTGACATTAAATCCTGACTCCGTCCTTATAAACAAGTGACAGAATTAGTTTGCTAGAACCGTCGTATATGTTAAAGATGGAGAAATTATAAAACATTAATATAATGTTCTTTGATCGATTCATCCTAAATAGAGTTGGGATATGAAAACTACAAAACAAAGACATTATAATTATATAATTAATACATATATGTATGAGTTAGTAGACTATAGAAGTTATTAATATACTCTATGAATTCAAAATATTACAGATGGCGGAAAACAAAGCTTTGGTGTAATTCACATGGACATTGAAAGATTGAATATGAGTATTAATATTGATAATTTTGATAGATTTAACTTAAGTAGCCACTGATCCATGTAGTTTAATTTGAGACTCGAACATAAAATATCAGATTAAATTAGACAAATATACAATTTCAAACTGCGAAAAGGCTTATATCGGGATTCAAACACAAAATAATGAAATATATATCAAATCAAGGCCCTTAAGTTGGCTTACCCCATCGGAGAGCCAAAAAGAAATTAAGTCGTACAAGCCAAGGCGGATCGAGCTGGAGCTGACACACTCCGAGCTACAAGAATCGCTCAAGCTAGGACAAGGGCGCGAAAGCACCCCAAACACGCTTCTAGCCTTAAAATTTTATTTAGACAATAATATTTTCGATAAAATATATCTTAATGTTCCTTAATTAATTTTTTACATCCATACAAAACTCTAGTGTTAATATGATTGTTATTTCTTCTACTTCTTTTCTTTTTTCTTTTCTTTATTTTTTTTTACTTCCACTAGAGTTTCATAATGTCAAAATTCTCAAGTAAAAATCTGCTAAAATTTTTCTACTTCCATCGATTTGGAATATTTTTACTTTACTCCCCATAAAATTATACAACATAATAGGATATAAATACGACATTAGAACGTTTTTAGTACTATATTTTTGTTAAAATTATACAACATATTTTGAGAGGTATTTTAAGTATAACATTATGTGAAAATCATACGACATTTACCAAAATTGGGAGTTAAGTAAAAATATGATCCCCAACTGGGGACTTATCCCACATTACCCGTTTTATAAATTTATTTTTCTTTTGTTTATTAATCCTTATAAATTTGTTTATTTTGAAGTAGTTTTACTTCGTTTTTTTCATTATCAATTTTTTACATACATTTCATTTATTATACAAATTTATCTTATTTTAAATAATTATTTATAGTAATATATATTTAAATCATGTTAAATTCCCCAAAATAATTTAAAGAGTTTTAGGGTAAATTAGTAATTTGATAATAATTAAAAGCCATTGTAAATTTTAACCATTTTTATTTTTATTTTAACTTCCCCGTATGAAGTAGAATTTGCAAAAAAAATCCCTAAGCGTCTCCCAACTCAATTCTTGATTATTACATATAAAAAATTGGTCATCAAAAGTATTACTAAAACGAAATTTATTGACATTTACGCACAATTTAAGGCTTTAAGCCAATTGTTCAAATTTTATTTTTCTAGAAAAATAAATATATAGTAAAATCAATTATATCTAACTTTTTCTTGGATTTGAAAATTGGAGGTATTGAAGTGGGCTAATTGAAGATCAAAATATACAAATGGATGCTTAAAAAAATCCCCAATAGCCGTACAAGCCTGCATAATCAAATCCCTAGAATTATTCGATCACGACAAAATTCCCAATTATTTTGTTTATTGCGAAGGAGACCCAGTAGAGTTGAATGTTTCATCATGCTGGTACGGTACTTTACTACGTCCGTACGTCGTTGAATCCGGTTCCCATTGGCCATTAAGTCGGCAATTTATGTGTATATATGTGTTTGCGTTCTTCAGAGAGGGATCACAATCAGGATTTGAGCTGAAATCGGGCAAGAGATTCGTCCAGGATTGGAAATGGAGTAAGAATCATGTTTCTTTGGATGTGGGTTTTACTCCATATCCAGTCCTGTGTGAGTCTCATTTCCTGCTGCTTCATTCTTGGAGTCGTATTGGCATTTGGCCGCTCACTGGTAACATTATTAATGCTTTTTTTGTATTTTCATGAATGTATTATGTTGTTGTGCATTGTGCGGGTAGTCTTTCTATGGTGCATTATGTGGAAACTCTTACTTTTGTAGCTGTGATGTACGTAGTTTGCTCTTTCTTTTCTGTTTTGGTGGATCAAAGTAACATAATTGCTGGACTTTTTGAGAAAGATTGGATCTTGTGGTGGATTGTGGAGGGATGTGTTACTTGACATGGTGTTAACTAAACCTTTTTTCATGGAAATTCAAACAGCACAAGTTATAATGCTTGCATTACATTTCCTTGTTTTGGTACGAAGTTCTTAGGTATCCCGTCGAAAACTAATGCGTGCATAATGTAGATGGAGACATAACAAGAACAGAGTCAATAGAGAATCGTACGTCAACGTGAGTACGTCCGTACGTCTTGGAATTACAATTTGCATGCCTCTTTCCTCGAAAGACCATTCCCATTCAGTCGGCAATTTATGTACCAAATGTGTATATATATGTGTGTCTTGAGTGTTTGCGTTCTTCATCATTAAGAATTCGAGCTGAAATTAATCGGGGGAGAAACTTGTCCAGGATTGGAAATGGAGTAAGAATCATGTTTCTTTGGACGTGGGTTTTACTCCATATCCAGTCCTGTACGAGTCTCATTTCCTGCTGCTTCATTCTTGGAGTCGTATTGGCAGCTCAATGGTAACATTTTTGATAAAGTATTTTCAACAATGTATTGTGTTGTTGTGCATTGTGTAGGTCGGTAGTCTTTTCTGTGATGGATTATGTGGAAATTCTTACCTGTGTTCTTGTATTGCATGTCTTTTGCTCTTTCTTTCCTGTTTTGGAGAATTACAGTAGCATAATTGCAGAATTATTTGTAAAAGATTGGATCTTGATGTGGATTGTTGAGTAATGTGTTTCTTGACATGCTATTAGTGAACTTTTTTTTGTGGAAATTCAAATAGGACAAGCTATAATGCTTGCATTAAATTTCCGGGTTTGGGACGAAGTTTTAATGTATCCTGTAGAGAGAAGTAATGTATGCATAATCTAGATGGAGACATAACAAAAACAGAGTCAATACTATATTCTTTAGGAAGTTTCTCCGACAGTGGGAGTTTTGGCTGTTAGGAGTTGAATGGTTACCAATGGGGCAGAACTGGAAATTGCATTTAGTTTGCTGAAGTTCCAGGCGATTACAATATTGTGCTAAAACCAAAACGGCATTTGGGTAGAATCCGAGGCATTCAAGATTATTCTTTTGTTGGTTACCATGTAATGAACAATGTAAGAATGTTGATGCAGCTATTTACCTACAAACGAAAGTGACAACTTTGAAAGAATAGCCATCGAAGACAATTAACTGATTAATATATGTAAATTTGAACTCTCTCATATACTTTTGCATGGGAAAAGATAACTTTGAGGAACAATCACGCCAATGATTAATGAGAAAGTTTCTAAATTAATGGACGGTAGAGGCTTTTTCCAGGGCCGGCCGGCTGAAAGATGCTTCTAGTGAATATCCTGCACATATTACATAAATACACTATAGTATGGTGTTACATGCTTGAAATTTTCCGACAGAATGTGTTTTGGTGACTCATGATGACATAACATCTGTAAAAAGACAGAATACATCACAGTTAAAATAAGTAAAGAAATAGTAGCGGCATCTGTTGCTTCAGCATGGTTATAAATAAGATTAGCCGCATCTGTTGCTTCAGCATGGTTATAAATAAGATGTAGGCTAAGTGGTCAGAAAGCATGATTGGTCTTGGTTGAACTTGAGTAACGATGGTGAATCGTTTCCTGAGAGATCAGATTGAAATTTTGAAAGCGGCATTTGCACAATCACGACATTTGACGAGGAATAGGAAGCTTCAGCTGGCAAGGGATACAGGCTGGATATGGAGCAGGTGTCCAGCTGGTTTAACCGGAAACGAGCTAGGAAACGTGCTGAGGAATCCATAGGAGAGTTGCGGAGGATCAATTCCGAGCTCAGAGAATCGCTGCAGCAACGGCAGGAGCAGGAAAACAACCTCAGAGAGGAGCTTCAGGGCAGCAGGGAGAGACAGGTTGCTTTGGAGGACGAAAACCAGCTTCTGAAGAAAAGGATAGCCTTTCTTGAACGTGAATTTAAGTTTGGCTGGTTCTAAACGGGCATCCTTAAAAAGTTTTCGTAGTATCTGCCTTTGAGGAAATAATGGTGTCATATTATTGTATTTTTATACAATTACAGTTTCCTTCTCTAAATAAAAATTTCGGCCTCCATCCCTGAATAGAGCTACGAAGTTGTTCTTGTGGCTGTTGCAACTGAGCCCATAAGATGTTTGAATAATTATGATTAGGTATGTTTGCACGAATGATCGAAATGGAAATATGTTTATGTGTCTTTTCCTTCAGTAGAACATTATTTGTGCGGAATGGTATAAGTTTGGGATTATTACGAATACCCCCATGAAGTTGCCATGAAGTTTAATCAATCATAGAAACAACTCTCAATAGTTGAGAAATTACAAAAATCCACCCTAAGGTTTGAACAATAGTTACCAAGAACACCCTAACAAATTACAAAAACACCTCTTAAATTTGATGAATAATGAGCTTGGTCTTACTCACCCCCAAAAGCTAGCTGTTGAGGAGAGGTTTGACTTGCCATTATATATTGAACACCACATCATTATTTAATCGATGTGGGACATTTAACATACCCCCGTCACGCCCAGGAATGAACATCTGGAGCGTGAACATTGCAGGAATGAACATCTGCAAGCCGCAGGAATGAAACATCTGCTAGCCGGGTGGAGAGACAGGCACAGGAATCGAACATCTGTGAACCCGCTCTGATACCATCTGTGAACCGGGTGGAGAGACAGGCACAGGAATATTCTGATATACATCATCTCAGATCTCTTTATATTATTCAATACTTTCTTATTTCACGGAAATCCTTTTTTTATATGTACAAAAATTTCGTACAAAATAAAAATTGTATGAAAAATCTTATAAATTAACAAGTATAAAGAAGGGTATATATAGAGATATGAGATGATCTGTATCAGAATATAAAAAGTTAAATTAGTTATTTCGCATTCAATAAATAGAAAAATTAGTGTTCTACCAACACCAAAAATTTTCAGGGTTCGGCATGCAAATATTTTGAAACAAATGGTTTCTTGTATTAATTTTTGTAACATAGAAATTTTTTTTTCCCAATTCATCTAACACAGAAAATATAATGTAAATAACCCTAAACTTAATCATAGCCTTAAATTCAAGAAAATATTCGCGCACATCAAACTAAAGTGGTCATAAACAACTGCGGGAATCAGTTTGCCAGCATATATATAGACATATATATGCATAGAAAATGTCCTTTAATCTATTCATGAACGAATTTGGAATTGAATCTGCAACCCTAATTTAAGACATCTTTATAGTTTATAATAAATAAAGCAATAAAAAAAGTATATTAAAGTTAATTCAAATTACTGTAGTAGTGTATTGAAATTTATTAGTTCAATCCACTATCAAATATAATGGATTACCACCGGATCGTACACTACAGCAGTATACTAACTTACGGTTTTATAAGAAATTTTGGTCCGTCAAAGTTCAAAAGATTACATTTGATTATTAAATTTTTAATGCAGCGATTAAACAACAATATATAAAAAGGAAAATGATAAAAACAGGCATAGTGATTATCAAACTAAGAGGACCACAATTAGATGAAATTCATATAAGACAGAAATAAAGTAAATTATCAAGGAACTCGGTGGTATTTACAATCCCTATGACTTGGTGAAAGTACCTCAAATATTAATAATAATATTGAGATGCTCGTATTTTATTTTTAGTGTAAAAAACTATTATAACTCGTTAAACTATTGATCTATCTCTACCCGAAAAATGTCCTTTTTTTTAGCCATAAAAATAAAATATCGAAAAACTCCGAGTTATCAATAATTTCAAATAATTTTTTTAAAATAAAATAAACAAAAGGGAAAAATCTAGCCCGGGTCTAAACCGAATCTAATCATACGACAAATATAAAACTCTTATTTGTCCTTATATTAGTTTGGGTGAATCAGGTTCAGACAAGAATTATCCCGTAATTACAAACCTTAAAAACACAATTGCCGGCACGCATGTTTGTCAATTAATTTGTTCTTACTTTAATGGTTTCCATGCGTCCTCGTCTTCTTCACCATCCTTGTCTTTGCATGCCTGTTGTGACTATGTATCCCTTTTATTTCGTCTCCATTATAATATGTTCGGTTAATGCAGAACTGTCTGTATATACATATATAAGGGGCACAAGATCATATCATAATGATATGGATGAGCGGGGCTTAATAAATAAATTAAAAAATATATATATGGATCAACGGGGCTTCAAGACAGGATGGGGTGATTCATAGTTTGATACTGTAACAAGGCTTTTGCATTGGTTATCTTAACAATCTGTCGTAGTATTCGTATGTCTTGCAGGAATGGAGATAGGCCCTGCATTAGTGCTGTCTACAAACTTATCATACACTCTATTGGTAACATTTATACTGAAGATCGGAGGGATAAGGTGGATTTGCTGGAATGCCGCAATCACAGCTGGAATTGGGTTTCCACTAATGACGTGAGAAAGTATGTGTTTTAATTAACTCATCTAAAAAACTAGCTGATCGTGGGAGAGTGTCTCAAATAAGGGTGGACGTATGGGTATGGAAATTCGGGCCCGTCCCGATCCGATTAGGTATTTCCAGATCAGGACTGGGAGTTCAGGGAATTGTCAATTCATAATGGGTACCCGAATCTCGATTAAGAGTTTGGGATCGGGTAGTAGTTTGGTACACGATTTCCCAGATCGGGGTACCTGAACTCTACCCCATCAAAAAAAATCTATATATGTTGTATATTCTTGTTTCTTAATCTGACTTTGGACATATACAGAAATACTTTGCATATGTTTTAGTAATCGTCCAGCCATGAGGATATAGGTTCAACAGGAACGGTGTTCCGTGAGAGCAACCAGGGACCGTTCCACGAAATTGCCATCGAGACCGGAACGGTGACCTTGGTTCTGTTCTCCCGAATGCGACTTTGAACTACGATGAGGTGTATGAACCAAGTTTAGAATTTTGATGCTATGAACATAGCGATTGAGGAGTTCGAAGCTTCAAATCAAATTGTGGGAATTTTTTGCATGCATTATAAGTGTAGTTGAAATAGAGTTAATTATATCAAAGAGTCCGGTAATATATGCTTCCGAATATGGTATAGCTAGGTGGATTATGCACGGGAATGAGCCGCATGCCAACTATATAAAATTTTCTCTAACCTGGCTCAAATAAATTAGTATCAATTACGTGATAAGTGTTTTATATTAGTCGATTAGTATAGTATAGAGAGATTAATTTCATAATAAACATAATATGCATATCATACAAAAACTCAGGTGCTTACTTGTATATATGTACACTTGACAGTGCATAAGGGGAAAGATGAGAATAGACCTCAAGGTTTGGATCCGACTCTTTCCAGCCTTTCTTATTTGGCTATGATTCCCTTAACCAGAGGATTCGAGCATGTTTAGAATGAACCGTACCCCAAGATGATCGGTTGGTGCACGGGGAAAAAGAAGTGTGCCAAGTTTATGAGCTCAAACCCAAAGGAAAGAGTGTGTTAAATTTGAACTAGAACGATGGCCCTGTTCCGTTCCCCGTGATAGTGATGGCAAACCGTGGAATGCGAGAATTGGCAGCGAACCCTGATCAGGAGGCAGGATTCGAAGTGTGCGTGGATTGGCAAATACCGGAGGCGTTGATTCTTGTTGTACGGGATCATCCATATAGCAAAATTCGTCCATGTTTACCGATCATTTTCTTCTTGACGATGTAGCCCTAATCATCTGATTTATATACATATATTTCTGTTGTACGTAAGTATGAATGAAATACAAATCAAAGCGATACTTTACAATTACATCTTTAAAGATTCATCCCTAAGCAGATAATTAAGACAAGGTTTTGACCTTGTTTTATGACCTTAGTTCTAATAAAATAATACCCGTTATACCCTAAGGTTGCCATTCATCTGCAATGTTGTCGCTAAGTTAAATTGTCCAGTATAGATTTCCTCGATCTTCTCGTACAAAACTATGTTAATTTCTCGTATTCATATATCTTGTAATACAATATATATACGAGAAGCCTTTGTCTGCGTTAACTCTCATAGCTAATCGTTTCAAGGACTATCAAACTGAAATCCTAATGCGTGAATTCCGGGAGTCTGAGTATCCAACCAAAGAGAAGAAGGTCGAACTCATGAAGCTAACGAATCTCGACATGGAGCAAATATCGAGCTGGTTTGCTCGGGAAAGAAAGAAAAAACGTGAGATTGGATCATCGTCGAAGTTGGAAAGATTGAATCAATCGCTAGAAGAGGGCAGAGTGAGGGAAGCTGAGCTCGAAAATGAAAATCGGCTCTTGCGAAGCCGGTTGACGTTCTTTGAAGGCGATCGACCAGATCTTGAGCCATCCGTAATCAGCTTCATCGGCAGTCCTAATTTCATGTGAGCGTCACGTATTTTTCAAGACAATTAGATTACGTGATAAGTGTGTTACAGAAATGATTTTCCTGGTGATGCCCCCTCTCCTTTTTCTTTTTATTGTAGTTCATCTCTCTGTTTGAGTATAATTAAATGAAAGACTACTCAAATGTAATTAAATTGCATTTTGGATTAAATGCAATTTTTTAGTGTAAAAATAAAAAAGAAATTAATAATTGATCCAAAACCTCGTAAAAGTGACTTCTTATTTTGGGAGGCTATTAAAAGTATATGAATATATATGATTTCTAATAGTAATGGAAGATTTACTTATGTATACATTGGTGCAAAAGAAAAAGAATTAATATATATAATTTAATAAGGGGGAAAAAGAATTAAAATTTTAATTCAAGCATTAAAATCTTTGCAGAGTTGATATAGAATTCAGAATTCTCCGACGAATATACTAAAGATGGAGAAGCAAACAATGATATCTTTTTCTATTCATTGTAAGTGGAGATGGACCAAGTAAACCTTAAAAAATGGATATGAAAACGCGATGAAATCAAGCTAGTTTCGATTATTTTTTAACACTAATACATTTAATTAAAGGCATGGGAAGTATCGAGATTGTCGAAAACAATATAGGGATGACTAATGAGTAATGAAAATATGTATATGAACAGTTGAACACGGCGTAATATATAAACGAGCACACAATGTTTATTTTTACTTTTTATGTTTAGCTACTGCATAAGAGGTGTTTGATATGCACGAAACCACATAAATTGTAAGAAGAAAAAAAAAACACATGCGATCAACGTAAACTTCCTCGAAACGAATTTGCATTACATTAGGATTAATGAATTTTGACATTAGCGATAGATATGTATCCTTGGTTCAAGTATTACGGTACATCAAAAAAGATTTTCGTAAACTGAAGACTTAGGTTAAATTAAATTTCAGGGTATTTCATCGTAATACACTTATCATCAAACCTAGTTTAACGAAGCATAATCAAAATATATTTTTCCATTCACTAAGGGTGAGTTACATTCTTGCACACCAAACAACTAAAAATTTTCATCACATTTTTAATTCATCTAACCAAAAAATTAAATCATAAAGTGAGATTTAATCTAAATTCTAATCATTATATCCACACTTGCATGGGGTCATACGCCTTGTATAAAAAAAATTCCCATATATATTAGGGCCATTAGATTCAATATATGCAATTGAATATTTCTATCATTTTCATGAATACTTGTTGCTTGGCCCTATTGGAATTTGATACCTAACAAGATACATAGCCCAAAGTCACATTAATTTATTTAATTAAAAAGCAAGCAATAATAAATTTGAAAACGGCTAATCAGGGGAGAAAACCATAAGTTACTAGTTCGTTGCTATATTAGGGTTTTTTGCTCAGTAAGTTTGTTTTTTTTTTCATTTTATTTTTATTTTTATTTTATAACACACGCACACCCAAGCGGAGATTTGAACTCGAGACCTTGCCCTTAGGAATGAATCCATTAACCGCTTGGACCAACCCCTATTGGCACTCAGTAAGTAAGTTAGCAGTTCATTGCTATATTAAATTAACCATAAGTCTCATATTCCAGTCTCTAAATATACAACTATCATATGATCAAAGAAGGAGGAAATTACAATTTTGGTATACCAACTCAACATAATTCACAATTTTGATACAAAATTTTTTTCCGTGAAATAATGGTTACAGGGCTGGATACGGAGCTGGTTTAGCCAGGAACGAGCTAAAAAATGCGCAATGGAGAGACGAGCTGCTTTGGAGGATGAAAGCCAGCTTCTGAAGAAGGGTATCCGTTCTTGAATGTGAATCGATGTTGGTTGGTGTCGTTGATGAAATAATGGTGTTAAGATTTCGATCGATAAAATAAAAATTTCTCTGTTTGCATGAACGATAGAAATGGAAATATGTCTGTGTGTATGTTTTTTCCTTCAATTGAAGGTTTAATATTTCGAAGTTCAGTAATTGTGCGGAATGTTTTAAGTTTGGGATTATTACGAATACCTCCTGGCCAAGGCTTCATCCAATTTTAAAAAAAAAATGCACGTAGCTGAGAAATCACAGAAATCCATTCTGAAATTTGAATAAGAGGTACAAAATATAAGTTCAGAAATTACAAAAAACACCCAAGTTAAAACACTACATGTACATATAGGTTGAGATCTGATCATTTATATCTTTGTTGTTGTTTTACGAGGTTGTCATAAACAATTGAGGGAATCAGTTTGGCAGCATGTATAGAATCGTACGTCGTATATGTTAAAAGATGGAGAAATTAGCAATGTACTTTGAAATTGAAATTGGATGTGAAAACTATAAGACAAAGTTCTTATATGTAATTACTAGACATATTTTTTTTAGTAGAATAATAGACTTTATTTATTAATTC